>JAKKZJ010000022.1:628377-638849 GCA_033441845.1 Pangasius mekongensis | reverse complement strand
CGCTCTTCACTACACTCCCACACACACACACACACACACACGCTCTTCACTACACTCCCACACACACACACACACACACACGCTCTTCACTACACTCCCACACACACACACACACACGCTCTTCACTACACTCCCACGTCACTGTAACTGTACGCTGCCTCCACACTGCACGCTGTTCTTATTATTTCAGCTCAGAGCAAAATGTCCACAGCGTCCACTTTCCTTCGGCTTCCTTCAGCCTGTGACGGTTTCCTCCTTCAGTTTTGCGCCTGAGGCTAATGCTGCTAACAAGCAATAGAAGTTTATAGCCTCCAGTTCAGCGTCGCACAAACGGCGGGTCCGAATCCTCACACGTTCTCCAGCGCTTTCGTTTCCGACGCCGAGACGCAGCCCTGAGCGTCAGCCGATATTCTTTATCTTTAACTTCTACTGAGCTTTAAGAAAATTTCACAGCTGAAAACCACAGCTCGGTTTGTTCAGTTGAACTCTTTCGTACACAGTCACTTATACGGCAAATACAATTTAAAAAATACAATAAGGTTCGTAAATAAACATTTTCCGAATCCAATTCCAGTCTTTTCCATTTTTTCCCCTCCAATATCCAGTCCATCGTTTTTTTCTCTCCTTGTTTTCACCCCGATGCTGATGCTGGGTATCGGCTCGGTCCCTGTGTCGCACCTCAGAAACATCATTTGTCTCAATCGCTGCTAAAGTACGAGCCCCGCCTCCAGAGGTTAGGCCACGCCCCCAGTTTGAGCCACTGAACACCGTGCTGCACTGGAGGATGTGAGCTCACGTTATTTGTTAGCAGCGTTGGCCTCAGAGCTCAGGTGCAAAACTCCTAAATATCGAGGACATTTTATAGTTTCTTTGTATAGCTCATCGTAGTAATGTGTGTGTGTGTGTGTGTGTGTGTGTGTGTGCGTGTGTGTGCGCGCGTGTCCTCAGTGTCTCACGCGTGGGACGTGATGGCCGTGAACGGATCAGGATCTTGGGATCTGGGCGTGTCAGTTCCTCCTCACACACAGACCTGGAACAGCGTGAAGTCCGAAGCGTCCGTCTGGCCTCAGGACATGGAGGGTAAACCACACCGCTGAATCCTGCACTCTGATTGGTCAGGAGGTGTTGATTAATTCTCTATAACAGCAGCCCTGACAGTAGCGCAGGTTTATATTAATGCGCTCGCTCTAATACGTTATCTATATGTTGTTGTTTATAGCTGCTGTAACGTAAGCGACAACAGGAACCGACTATAGATTAGTAGAAACGTGTCACTTGGTGCGTCGCTGAGGTGCAAGAGGAGTAACACACTTGGGGACGTGCCGTTAGAGGAAAATAATCATTCTCTCCAGAGGTTATGGGTTTAATCTGTTCAGGAAGGAAATCTGAAGTGGTGTGTGTGTGTGTGTGTGTGTGTGTGTGTGTGTGTTTAAGGCTCGTGGATGATCGTGGACGGCTCTCACATTCCGGTCTCGCTCCACGGAATGACTGCAGGTAAGAGACGTGAAGTAAAACATTATGATTATTTATTACTGTCGTATCTGATGATTATCTTTATTTAAAGTAGATCATCGCCACATGATGAGAGAATCTCGACACGCTGACGGTTTTTCCGCTCGATCAGAGGCTTTAATACAGCTTCTGTTCGTTCATCTTCAGAAACCGTTTCATCCTGTTTTTATAAATATATTTTTTTTATTACATTTCTGGAGAATTTCATCCAACTTCATCAGCTTCATGTTTCACTGCATTAAACACCTGCACTTTATCAGCCCCATCTTTATATCCTTATATCTTTATTTATACTTTTTTAATACTTTCCCATTTTCTAACTCTGTAAATTCTATTTTATGTCACAGACAGCCGTAAAAGGCATTTCACGACACGTCATACTGCCTACGTGTGTGTGTGTGTGTGTGTGTGTGTGTGTAGGTGTTGAAGCGGCGGTTGTTCCTGAGCGACCCTGGGCGTGTCCAGCTCCTGTGGATGACGAGTGGTCTGGACCCAGTGAGTGCAATAATAATAATAATAATAATAATAATAATATAATAGCAAGAAAGTGTAATAATTTTAAATTATTTTTATACTTTTGTTTAAAGCTTAATAGTTTAATATATGTTTAATATTATAATTACTATAAATTGTATATAAATATTTAATTATAATAATATTTATTATTTGTTATAGTTAATATATTTTAATTAGGCTTAATATTTATAATTTTAATATTCACAGAATTTACTGAATAATACATTTTTTATAGCATTAAATATTTTTATTTATTTAGTTAGTTAGTTAGTTCTTATTGGTCAGTTTACCACAAGGATGAAAGTAATAATTGTGTGTTTGTTTTTTTAAATTAATATTATTCATATAAATTAATTGCATGAATTGAATGAGTTTGTTGTTTTTGTTTGTTTGTTTTTTTAAATAAATATAGAATTAATCCATAAACGCTCCGGTTAAAAGCAGGCGACGCATGAAGTGGAACCTCAATAAATAATTAACGTGAAGCCGGGATTCATCGGCGTTAAAGTAACTTTTTAAAGTCTAACTTTATAAAACGTTTCAACTTTGTGCATAACGTGTGTGTGTGTGTGTGTGTGTAGACAGCGCTTCTGCAGATCCGGCGTCGGATTACTGCGCCCCGTGTGAGGAGTGGGGGAATTACGAGGAGCCAGCAGGTGGCGCTGTTTCTCCTGACGAGCCTCAGGTCAGTGTTTTAAACCGCAGGGAAAAAGAAACGCGCGTGAAGAACAAAGACGACGAGCTCCGGTGTTCACTACGGAGTGCACTTCCTTACGTAGGGCACTATTTCAGGGTTGTTCACGTAGAGTGGTGAGCGTTAACGTTTTCCTTTTATCCGCTTCACACAGGATTCCGATCCGGAAAAGGACAAAGACGAACCTGCGGCTCCGGGAAGCAGCAAGGCCAAGAAGAAGAAGAAGAAGAAGAAGAAAGCGGAGGAGGCTGGAAGTTCTGCTCAGGTGAAGCTCCGCCCCCAAACACACACACACACACACACACACACACAGCATCTGTAAACACTGCAGCAATAAATTCATAAATGAACAAAACATAATTAGCTTTTTTTTTTCTTTTAAATTAAAAGATACGCTTTCTTTTTGATTGACAGGTGGAGGTGGAAGTGGGCGTGGCTAAAGACCAGAACACTGCAGGGAACATTTTGCCTAAAACCGCAAAAGTGAGCCGTTATTAGTGTTTAATTAACGAGTTATTTAGTGCACAGTGTTAAACTGGTGGTCATAAGGGGTTGTAACTCGTTGTTACAACATTTTTACTCATGTGTGTGTGTGTGTGTGTGTGTGTGTGTGTAGGAGCAGGAAATCGTGGTTCCTCCTCGAGTCCCGCTGAAACCCACTGAACCCGAGGCTCCGCCCAAAAACACAGCTCCGGCCACTCAAAGTGAGTCAGCTGACAGAAAACCCAAAATGGCTGCCGAAGTGTAACCGTAACTTCATGCTAACGCTAATCTGTGACGTTAGCCTTGCTAGCATGACCTCTGACCCTTTTCTCGTCTCGTGTCCACCAGAGAAACCCGAGGAGAGCTGGGAATCTCCGAAACAGGTCAAGAAGAAGAAGGCGCGGAGAGAAACATGAGCGCGGATTTCAGGAAGAAACACCGATATGCAAACGTCCAGCATTTCAGAGAGACTGCGAGTCGTGCTTCAGGTGGATTAGCGCGCTAACGTGAGCGCGAGGCTCCGTGCATTCGCACAGCAGACAGTGTAACATATCAGTCCTGTGGGTGTTCCGTGCATCAGGCATGTGCTGATTATCATTTCATATCGCGATATTCCGCTAACATTTTATCACGGTTAACGATAATATCGTGACGTTGTCGTGAATCAAAGATTAGAAAATTGTGAGATTTTAATGTTCGGGATAAAGACGGCTTCAAGTTTTTAAACGCTAAATTGTCTTCAGTGCTAAATATCGTGACGTATCGTTCACCGATAATCAGCACATGCCTGACGTACACTTTAATAAAATGTCTTTTTTTCCCTTTTTGAATGATTAATTAGGTTAATTTATAATTCTGTAGTGAATCTGACGACATCTCGTTTAGTTTTGGGTTAATTTTTTTATTTTTTGGTTTTGTTTTGGGGAGAAAAAAAAAATTTTAGGAAAAAAAATAAAACGTCCACGAGGTCTCACTCGTCTCTAAACGTAGCCAATCAGCATCAAGTTTTTACGGTTTTAGTTTTGGAAAAGTCCTGGAGGAACGACGCTAACGAAGCTAACGTGTTATAAAAGTCTGTTACATTTCAAAATGTTTTCCAAAGAGGAAAAAAAAAAACTTCAGAACGTCAAACATTCGCTCAAAATGACATCGTAAAACTTTCGTAATCTCATTTAACTTAAAATTAACGGATGTTAAAAATATTAGCGAGAACTGTGTTTACACATCGATAGTTTAGTTTAAAGGTTAACTTTAGCATCTTCTGGAGGCGGAGCCTAGAGGAGTGGCGTGATGACGAAATCAGTGTCTCGCCTGATCGACTGCGTTTAGCGTAGACGGGTCGCGGTGGACGTTTCATTTTTAGCCGTTAGGTTTCTGAAGGACTGACGTAGTTACATCGGTAAATATTTTGCTCAGTTTTGTATGCGGTAAAAGCCATACGTGGAACGTTAAACGTAGACGTTGTTTTCTATACGAGTTCTAATAGACACGTGTCGCCTGTTAAACCCGTGTGGTAAACTCCGCCCACTTCCCCCCCCTCATTTGCATGTGTAATTTGTTTAACCCGTGACCGTGCTCAGGCTCCGTAAAACGAAAAGAAAACGGTGAGTCACGCGACCGGGCGGCGGTTCCCCGGAACTCGTGCTGTTTTGTTTTTTTGTTTTTTTCGGTAACGCGACGGAACTCCGATGCCTTAACGTGGCGTGTGCGCAGTGACAGCGTCGTGGCCGTCTGTCCGCTGCATGCACTTTTCCTCCTCTGTCCATCATCATCTCATTAAATAAACGTGGTTTCTTTGCAAACTTGCTTCCTGACTGTTTGTTTGTTTGTTTGTTTTGCTGAACACAAATGCTCGTGCCCCGTTCACACGGGATTAGTTTTCCATGTGGAGGTGTGTGATGTAATTATTCCCGGAGTATCTCTGGGTTTTTTTAACGTAAAGATTACGTATTTTAGCTTCGATAAACCGAGCAGGAGAAATAACTGTGGGTTTTACATCCCGTCTGAACCGACATGTCGGTGAAGATCCCGTAAGAGAAGAGGTTTCGCGTTAATTCTTCGGTATAAAGACATTTTTCTCTCGGTATTGCGCTTATCAAATTAAACTACAAGTTTGCCCACTCCAGATTTAACGCTGCATTCGATTTAGCTCGGAAGCGGAAACTCGGAATTTGGAATGACATCATTTTCGACCTCAACGTTCGTCTTTCTTTTTTAAGCCACATGCTAGCCAGCTAACTATGTTTACCTCCGTAGAGTCAGTCAGTGTTACAGCTTTAAGAAGCGAAAACATCAAAAGCTGATGCGTGTGTATACGATAAAACTCATTTAACGGTAAGAGTTGTTGCTGTGTTTACTGCTGATGCTCTGAGCGGCCATTCTGATTCGTCGTCACTTGCTGAACCCTGAGTCGAGGAGACCGTCCCAGGATTCCGAGTGCAGGGAACGTTATTCCAGGTTACGAGTGTCGGTCGAATGCAGCGTGAATCTGGATGTAGAGAGTCGTCATATTACACACCTAACACACAGACACACTTTCATATGAATCTGTGAACATTTTTAAATTTCATCAACAAATTACATATTTTACTTTACTGAAGTCGACATCACAGAAACGGGACGGTTTGATAAACATTTACTTTATTAATCTTTATTATAAGGCCACTATGTACCATGTGCAGAATTTATTACAAAAATAATCACAATGTCCCTCTACCACCAAAAATCACAATCACCCATATTCTCTTTCTCTCACACACACACACACACACACACACACACACACACACACACAAATGTAGGCACGTTTAGATAAAACACTCCATCATCATCATTATATCATGATTATTTAACACACGGTACGGAGCGAAGTCAAATCCCACAGTTCTATAATCGTGATGACGTCATACACCGTGACAAAAAAAAAAAAAAAGTTCGTTATTGTGACGTGAAAAACGAGATCGACGTTGAGGCCCGGCGTTGGTTCAAAACGTGACGAGGACAAACTGCCGTCTCCGTAGCAGCTGTGACGATTAGATAACCCTCGGAAAGACTGACGCGGAACGCGACGCATCCCTGCGTCAACAAGGGGCGGAGCTTAAGTTAAACTCGGTCAGCATATCTGATCAGCTTGATGACATCACCACTAGGGTCGCTTCTTCGACAGAGGAAATGATGGTTCAATTACAAATTACGACAACTTTAGCTTTGCCGGTCAGCTGACGTTAGCGCTTACGAAGCCTGGACGTTGTTTAAATGTTAGCTGAAATGTTATAAAGTGTAATTAACGTCAGCACTTTGTGCAAAGCCGAAGAAGTGGAGGAGAGAGAAAAAGAGGGGAAGAAAAAAAAAAAAAACTAGTGGTGATTTCATGCGAACAATCTCGTGCTTAATGTTTGGATAACTTAAACCACTTTTAGGCTAACTGGAGAAAGTTTAATATTCGATAACATTTAAAGTATAAAAATAAAAACGCAAACAATCGGCCCTTGATATGTATAAAGACACCTGAACTAACGGCTTAACGCCAAACCTAAACAGGATGTGCCCTTAATAGGTTCCCTACGCTAGCAGCGGTACCTGAAACGACGCCCTGGGCCCTGCTCGTTACTGCCATCGGTAATAACGGCGTCCGGACGTTTAGCCGTCTCAGTTTTCGGAGTGTGTTACAGTCGTCCAGTTATCCCCCTTCATCCGTTACATTAACTCTTTCACAACTAAAAGTGGTCACAAGCTTATTAGAGAAAAACAAATACAAAACATACTAGTGTGATGCATTATGGGAACTGAAAACGCAATCAACCGGCGTTACCGTCAGGTAAAAATTCAGATATTAGCATCGTACGAATAAAAACGTTTAAGGAGGCGCGTGCCGATAATCAGGTGCACAACCTAATCGCAGTTTTCTGGTGGAAACGTGAAACATCATCGCTCTCTCTGCGCTCGTTCTGGAGGAAGCGACACGAGGATCAAGACGTCCGTGTTTTATTTGGACGCGAAGTCGTGTTTGTGATCGATTTTGACGCTTACGTTCCTGGGGCTTTCTTTGAAGTGTCGGAGAAGTCCCAGAATTCTGTTTCTCCGCAAAGAGTTTAAAAAAAAAACAAGTTAGACGGAATCTTCGCGTCAGCTGAGGAACACGTTCACGCTGCGATATCTCCTGGCCAGGACGCGTGACGATATCGTAAACGGTCATAAAAAAAAAAAAAAAAGTTCGGTATCAAAATGGAAGAGTTCGATTACAGACGGGTAAAAAGTCCTGAAGCTGAACGTACGTTACATCTCAAAGCATCGATCCTTCAGTCCTCGTTTTTTTGCCAACGAGGAGACTCATTATTTAACATCACTTCGAAAAAAAGAAAGAAAGAAAAAGAAAAAGTTACGTTACGTTAAATATGTGGCACTGCAGGGTCCATCATGCCACTGTGGAGTCCTAAAGATTTTCCCTAAACCCTAAACCCTAATCCCTAAAAACACCCGAATGGCCAAAAATAGCTAAAAATCACACGACAGCCAGTCGCATCCCCGCCCCCCCCATCCCCCCTCACGCACACAGACAAGTCGTAATTTAACCAATCGCAAATCTGTAGCTGATTTCATAATTCCGTAACTATAACACGGATTTCACGTGGAACGTTTGCAAAATATTATTTACACATTCGTCTCGTATATAGTGCCGACAGTTCGGAGCAGTACTCGGAGTCACGGAGATGGGCGTGGCAGAAATTAACATTATGTAGGTTATAGTTCAAAAGAGCAATAGTAGTTGGCTAACTACCAAGCTAGCAAGCTATTTACGCTTTGCGTACACCGATGACGACCAGTCAGTGTAACTCTAACCAGCTAGCTGTATGTAATATCCTATTTTTTTTGTAGCTATTGCTATTTAGCTAGCTATTTATCTTGAGCTAATGTCCAAAAACAGCCCACTGTTGCAGCTTTAACTAAGAGTTACTCCATATTTTTATGGTGAAAAGAGTTTAATGAAGCTTATGTGATACCATTTAAGCACCGTATGTGATTTCTTGCTCCATCCTTTCAGCTTTCTGGAGCTCCTACTTGGCCACGCCCCTTTAAAACGTCACGGAAGCGAATAATGTTTCGGCAAGAGCCGAAATCGTAGCCGTGTGCTTCAGCGATTTACAGCTAATGCTAATAGTTAACTATCAAGTTGTAAATTACTGTAAGTATTTTGCTGTACTGTGATTCTTTTACGTCGACAGAACTTCCTAAATTACGGCTCTGATTTCTGTTTCACGAGAAAAATGACGATTTCTTTGCCGCAGATCCTTTATGCAGGAAAAAACCCTCCACAGCTCAGCGTGTTAAAGTTCTTCTATAAAGGCCATGATGGCTAGATGTAGCGAGTAGAGAGAGAGAGAGAGAGAGAGACAGACAGACAGGATGTTGTACGGATATGTAAAGCAGCAGCTGAAGTTATAAAAGTTTCTGATTGTGTTAATTAAAAAAACCCCAAAAAAACAGTCCTTTAGTCCCTAACGTATGTTTACAGTACACGACGTGTGGAGTAACATCAGGACCGCCCCCTTCACCGGAGAACCGGAGTCTTTACCACTCAGCTGGGACCGTGATCCGTTACCCATGATCCTCTGGGCCTCAGACCTGGTTTTGTGAAACCAGGAAGTTCCTCAGGCAGTAATTAAAAAATCCATAAAATTCCATGAGAAGAGAGAGAAAGAGAGAGACGGAGGAGTGCAGATTTGTGTTTAAGGCAACAACGGTGTGAATCTCACAATCACACACACACACACAATCACACACACAAACACACACACACACACACCTGAGCATGTGCAGAGGGGGGTGTAGGACAGTCACTGTGTTTGTGCGCATGACTGAACACACCTCTAGCGTCAATGCGTGAGAGAGAGAGAGAAAGTGGTTATGAAAAGCGAGAGAGAGAGAATGAGAGATAATAAGAGCATAAAATAAGAGAGACAGAACGAGTTAAAGTCAGAAAGAGAGACAGAAAAAGGTGTTAAAGTGAGAAAGTATTAGAAAGATAAACAAAGAGAGAGAGTATGGAAGAGAGAAGAGAGAGTGAGTTAGAGAAAGAGACAAGGTGTGAGAGAGAGAGAGAGAGAGAGAGAGAGAGAGAGAGATGGCACTAGAGTTTATAACCTGATTTATGCACTAAAGAGGCTCCGCCCCCAAAATACACACTCCATTCAGATGTAGTCCCTGCATTACACTCATTGTGTGTGTGTGTGTGTGTGTGTGTGTGTGTGTGTGTGTGTGTGTGTGTGTGGGGTCAGCGTGTGTCAGCGTCCAGGCCGGTTCTCTGCGCGCTCTTTGGGCTCGGGTTCAGGGGTCAGAGGTCGCAGGCCGTGCTCGGTGCCGACGTTGACGGTGATGTTGGTGTAGAGCGGCAGGTATTCCCGGGAAAGGAGCTCGTACTCCACCGTCTGCATCCCATCCGACTTCCACGTCTGCTGCGTCTTCGCCAACAAACTGAACCTGCACCAGAACACACACGCACGCGCACACACGCACGCGCGCACGCGCACACACGCACGCGCACACACGCACGCGCACACACGCACGCGCACACACGCACGCGCACACACAACTTTATTTTTGCAATATTTACTTACTCAAAAGAAATTCACGTAACACATGATGTTGTTTGTCCCTAGTTAATTTCCCCACAGGCTATTATTGGACCAGGTTTCAGTGTGTGTGTGTGTGTGTGTGTGTGTGTGTGTGTGTGTGTGTGTGTGTGTACCTTTTAGGGTTGACCTCGTTGCCCTCGTCCAGTTTGTGCTTGATCATCTTGTAGCGGCCGACCCTCAGAGATGGACGACTGATGGACATCCCGGCCAGAGACACGCTGAGTTAGACGGAGAGAGATTGAGAGATAGAATGACGGACAAAGAAAAGAAAAACGAGTGAAAAAAGTGAGACGGATGAAAACAGAAAAGCACTCACTCTCGCTCTCAACCGCACGCGCACACACACACACACACACACACACACACACTCTCCACCTCCCCCCACACACCCACACGCTCAACCACGCACACACACACTCTCGTTCTCAACCGCACGCGCGCACACACACACACACACTCTCGCTCTCAACCACACACACACACACTCGCTCTCAACCACACACACACACACACACACACACACACTCTCTCGCTCTCAACCACTCACGCACACGCACGCACACACACACACACACACACACACACACACACACACACACACACACACACACTCTCTCTCTCTCTCACACACACAC
>JAKKZJ010000022.1:604716-606105 GCA_033441845.1 Pangasius mekongensis | reverse complement strand
ACTCCAACCTTCACACACCATGTCTTCATGGAGCTCGCTTTGTGCACAGGGGCGTCGTCATGCTGGAGCAGAGTTTGAGTCTCTTAGCTCCAGTGAAGGGAAACTGTAAAGCTCCAGCACACATATGTATTGTACATAATGTACACATTTTCATACATTACATATTACTAGTCTTGCTTTACATTTTACTTTTACTTTTTTCTTCTTATGCCAATTGGAATTGTAAAGGGAAAAAAACAGAAAGTATCTAAATATTCATTTAGTCCAGCCAATGACACTCGTAGATCTGTACAGAGCGAGTAGTGTAGCTGTAATGCGCATGCGTACAACAAGGGTTTAAAAAAACCCCGAGAATGTCTCCCCCTGCTGGTGAAACCTGTATTACATTATAATGAGGGTTTTGTCATGCAGATCAGCCCCATTGTATTATTATTATTATTATTATTATTATTATTATTATTATTATTATTATTATTATACGCCCTTCACATTTAGAGATTTGGAGATTATGTGTTTAGTTTGAGGCTGCTTCTTTTTAAGTGGATATATACCGGATTTCCGGTTTGTTGTGGTGCTGATATTTGGCAGAGACAGTGCTGAAGTACAGACTGTGAAACAGACGGACATATTGCAGGTTTTTTTTTTTACATCTGCTCATGTGTTTTCCAGCCCACTGCTGCAATGCATCACTCCTCCCCCACCCTCTCCACCTCTCTCTCTCTCTCTCTCTCTCTCTCACTCTCTCCACCTCTCTCTCTCTCTCTCTCTCTCTCTCAGTCAGTGCTGTATCCTTCCTTCCCCTCGCATCATGCCATCCCTCCTCCGTCCGGATCTTTGGAAATGCGCACACTGGCTTCATTCAAGGAAGAAATAAGCGATTTAGAGAAAAATTAATTACTCCTGCATTAATAAAGCAACGGATTTTTAAGGGATAAAAAGAGGAGCTTCGGTGGGAGAAGGAGAGAGAGAGAGAGAGAGAGAGAGAGGGATCCTGCGGCTCTGTCCCAAATCCACATGCACAGTGTGCGAGGTAGGCAGCATGAAGCCCTGAAGAACTGAAGGACGCACTGCATTTATTTATTTATTATTTATTTATTTTTGCAGCACATGCAGTTTTGACTCAGTGATTCAGATGATGGAATGCAGCCTCTACTGAACTGAATGCATAATTCATGTGCACTGTAGGATTTTTTTTTTCTTCTACTTAATGAATGATTTCGGATTGAAAGAGAAGCTTTTTTTTTTTTTTTTTTTGTTTTTGTGAATCATCCACGGTTGCACCATATGACCATCTGGCATGAAGGATAACTGAAGCTGCGGAGGTGGATCACTGAAGAAGAAGAAGAAGAAGAAGAAGAAGAAGAAGAAGAAAGGGTCTTACTGTAATCT
>JAKKZJ010000022.1:589716-599716 GCA_033441845.1 Pangasius mekongensis | reverse complement strand
TCTATCTATCTATCTTATGTTACGAGAAAAGATGGCAAGGATTAAATAGCACTGTTCTGCACGGGTGAAAATGATCCATAGTAAACGTTTATTGTGAGAGGAACAATAGAGAAACAGTGCTAAAGTGCATTTTTCCAGCGTGGAGCTTTATGTGGCTCGGAGCGTTTTAGTTTCTCTAATGAACATGAATCATCCTTTTCATAAATCATATTTACATTACTGTAATGTCATGGTCATTGACCCGGTGAAGAAATGAAAGCGTTTCAAAAAAAAAAAAGCCTGACATTAGTGGCATCCTATTCACTCCATCTCTTATTTCCACACACACACACACACACACACACACACACACACACACACACCTGCCATCAGGCTTTCGTGTGATCCGTCTGTTAAAGCTAAAGAGTCAACAGGACATGAGAGATTTGTTGTCAGTGCTGTTTTGTGATTATATTCTTCATACTGACAACTTTTCATATCGTTTCACCTCTAATTACAAAGTTACACAAAAAATGAATCATAATAAAGTTAGTAAATACTATAAAATAGTTTCATAGGAGAGTCGAGAGACAGGAAGGAAGAAAATGAGCCACAGTGCATGAAAGACGAGGGACTTTTTTTTTTTTTTTGCTAGCTAGTTATTAACAGCATCCTAGCTGCTATGATTGTGACATTTTACGTAAAAACGTTACCAGTTTTATATTTTATCGTGTTGAGTTTGGTTATTACAATTCATAAGGAAAAACATGAAAATGGGAGATGAAATTTTGAGACTCATTCGAAGCCTCATTCGAACAGGGTTTAGGTGTCAGATACTAATCAATTATAAATCTTACAGCATTCATGCAATGCGTTCAAATCCAAAACGGAGTATTTAGCTCTGCTAGAGAAGAATTTAGCAAACGGTAGCTGACGTGGGACTCTGATTTCCGTAGAGACGCTGTATAACAGCCTGAGTGGTGACTAAAGTGAGTTTAATGTTGTTAAATGTCAAACTTTTAGGATTTTTTTCCCCCCCAGAGTCAGTAGTGGAGTGGAGTTCATTAGCTCGCTAATATCTTGGCTAGCACTGAGTAGCTACAGAGCTACTTACTGCATAAGTGACGCACACTTAGTGTCAGCTCTTTTCTTCACAGCCGGATGAAACCTCGTCTGTTCCAAGTCCCGGTGTTTTGATTAGAACTAGCTGACCATTAGCGGTTCAGTCAATACGCACTATAAAAGCTTTTAAATCCTGAGCAGAGAGAAGAGGTCAGGATTCCCCAGTCGTCATACACCGCTAAACGCTAAAAGCTAAAAGCTAAAAGCCGCTAAAAACCTGACACGCACATATAAAGCTTTATAATTGCATTATTACTGTTAATAGAGATTTCTCCGAGTGATACTCCTTAAAACATGCGTTCAGTTCTTATCACATGCGCTGTAAAGACGTCTGTAAATGACTGACGGTTAACTGCAACACTGTACTTACCGAATAATTCTGTAATTTCACTCTTCAAGAAAACAATCGTGTAAAAAGATTTAAAAAATACAGAAATATATAGTTATTTTACAGTAACGTTAATTACTGTAAATTTACACTGTATATTTTACAGCATCATACATTCAACCAGCGTTAAGAATTACTTTTTAAATTACTTTTTTTTTTTTTTTTACTGCATATAAACAATAAATATTCTTGATGATGGACGTACAAAACTTTGATGGAAAATGTCCCTTTAATTATTCGTTAAATGAAAGAAATAACAAGAAGGTAAATAATAATAATAATAATAATATTAAAAAATAGAAAGTAAGGAATCCATCACTCCAATAACACTGTTGTGCTGTTATAGGAAAATAATCAACGACAGGGTGGTGCGATGAAGTTGAGTTACAGGCACCACCTCAAGGTTTTTTATTCCTCTTATACCACAGCAAATTGACAACCAATTTACAATTGTTCACTGTCACACTTTTTATCTGTTTATTGTTACGTTTAGCGTTAGTGAAAGAAGTTAGTTCCTGTTCTCGCTTACGTTATAGCAGCTATAAACAGTCGTTCCCTCACCAGCCGCTCTTTATTCTCTCTCTTCAAGTTAATAAGATAAAAAAGCGCAGCTTGTTTCGCACGTTACCGAGAAACCGCAAAGAAGCATAAACTCCTCTGTCCTGAAGAACATAAAGTTAATCTTTACCTCTGACTGTTACAAAGCGCTGACACTGGAGACTCCTTCCCTAAATGTTAAATAAGCACATTTCTCTTTACAGAAAACTTCTCCAGATCAATGATTACACACGTTTTTAATCTGCTGTTACTATAGAAACGAAAACGTATTAAGATTATTATAATCCTGAACATCACTGTTATTGATTTACAAACATAATGTTCCCGTTATTTGAGTGTGAAAGAGGCTCCAAGTTCATAAAAATGGTTCCCGGAGTCCTGAAATGGTTCCTTCAGTGGAAAGGACGATTTTTCTGGCTGTGTGTGGCATTTATTCAAATAAAGCAACGTGAAGACACCGTTATTTAGCTACGGTAATACAAGTTTCCTGAATTAGTGTATAAATATAGAGCATAGCGTGGATTTGAGACGTTAAAATAAACTAACGAGATCTAGGGAGACTAATTACAAGGAGCAGGTGTGAATAAACCAGACCCAATTAAAAAAACGAGGGGGCGTGGCCAAATCCGGGGCAGGTTTCCCGGAGAAAACAAAGTGTTAATGACAGAAGGGTGATTATTTCATGAATGAATAAATGACCTTATATTGTTTTAATCAAATTGTACAAATTTACAGTGAAGTATAATTAAAAACTAATAAAATAAACTGTAGTAAATATTTACTGTAGTAAACAAACGCATTCAGAATCCATAATCTGCTGTTTACTGCTAATCTGAAATGTACAGTGATGATGTTATGCTCTAAACAATCATTTAAAAAAAAAAAGAAAAGAGGAGAAAACCTGCTGCAGAATCTGAAAGATGAGAGAAGAGAGATGGAGAGATGGAAGAAAAAGAAATGAAAAAAGAAAGAGGAGCCGTCGTGACCACGACTGACTTTCCATCACTGCTCTGTTTTCAGCCTGCAGTGACGCAGGTTCATCCACACTCTGCTCCATCTGCGAAACGCCAATGTGTGTGTGTGAGTGTGTGTGTGTGTGTGTGTGTGTGAGTGTGTGTGTGTGTGTGTGTGTGTGTGTGAGTGTGAGTGTGTCTGTTAAATCTGTCCAAGGGCAGACAAGGACAAATGAAGGCTCATTTTCTCTCTGGTAAAATATTAAATAGTCAGCGTCGTTTTAGGTAACATGACCTCTCTCTTCGTCTTTAACACACACACATACACACACACATACACACACACACACACACACACACATACACTTTGCATAATTAATATATTTATCTTTTCTCTATGTGATATAGACTCTGTCCTTCATCCTTTGCTGCTCCTTATTAGCATAACACAAGTCATTAAAAACGTCTCAAATTCTAAAACACACAGAATATTTTTTTTTATATTTTAATATTCTTACATTATATTACCCATAATGCACTGCATATAGTATGTGTACATCATGTAAATAGTACATCTGTTAGCTATGTTATCTGGAATCTAGCTAGCTGTCAGGTTAACTCATGTTAAGCAGCTAACCATAGCACTAAATACGATTTAAATTCTGTCAGAAATCCTGTCAGGTTAGCGTAAAATAACCAGCTGACTAGCATTAGCAATTCTGACTAGCATTTATGAATATGATCTAAACATCCTGACAGAAAATACCATCAGTTTAACCATCTAGCTAGCATTAGCAGTGAATATTGTAAACAAGTAATAATATTTAAAAAAAATCCTGTCAGAATTTCTGTCAGGTTAACTATCTAGCTAGCATTAGCAGTGAATATCGTAATTATTTATGAATATGGCTTGAAAATCCTGTCGGAATCCTGTCATTTTATCTTACGTTAGCTAGCTAACTAGCCATAGCAGTGATTAAGATGAAGATTCTTTCAGAAATCCTGTGAGGTTAGCTTATGTTAGCTAGCCATAGCATTGATTATGATGAAAATCCTGTCAGACTTCCTGTCAGGTTAACTATCTAGCTAGCATTAGCAGTGAATATCATAAGTATTTAAGAATATGACTTAAAAATTCTGTCAGAAATCCTGTCAGATTAGCGCAAGATAACCAGCTGACTAGCATTAGCAAAGACTTAAGTAAGCATTCATGAATATGATTTAAACATCCTGACAGAAAAATACTGTCAGGTTAACCATCTAGCTAGCGTTTTTTTAGTACAAACGTTGTTACAGATGTTTATTTTCTGGCTTCTACATTATTGATTCAGTACAAAAACATTTTAGATTCCAAACATTAGTTTTCCGGCACAGAATGAAACGTTACAGAAAAATGTTTGTGTGTCAGTAAAGAAAGCAGCAGATTCCATAAGAGACACTTTTCAGATAAAAGTCTCATTTCCTTACCTGAGATACTCTTTTTTTTTTTATTTAAAGCAAAGAATCATCACATTAAATATCGACTTTGTTTCATTTATTACTGTTTACTGCTCTTTATAGTGTATTTTTAAAACGTAGAAACATTTAATTTCTTTATTTTTGAAGCCGTCTTTGCTCTACAGCGTTTCTTTGCATGTGTCTAAGACGTTCGTTCAGTACTGCACATCCTCAATCACTACAAATAAAATCAGCAAATCTGCTTTAGGAAAATTTGTGTCACGGTGATTTGAGTGTGAATTCAATCAACCTAAATTTTCACTAAAATGTCTTTTCATTAGACTTCTTTCCATATAGTCAGCGTCACATTGTTGTGTCTGGGTCAGATCATCTAATGAGTTTTATAAATCCCGGCTGGATGGATAGTTTAATTTTTAAGGATAATTTAATCCTTGAAAAGAGGACATGGCCCTGGAAAAAGAGAACGTCTGGTCACCGTATTAAAAGGCCATTATCGAATCATCTTCATCAAGTGACAACACGCGTTAAATCAATCAGCATTCTCACTCCTCCGTATTTCTGGAACAAACCACAAGATATAATCTCTGATAAACGGCTGCTACAGAACGGAGGAGTTCACTGCAGCAGGAGTGTGGAAATGCAGCTGCTAAACCTGTAAACATCTAAAGCTTGGAAGACACATCATGTTTGAGCAGATTCACAGGCCACGCCTCCTTCACTGAGACTGATAGATACAGAGGCCACGCCTCCTTCACTAAGACTGATAGATACAGAGGCCACGCCTCCTTCACTGAGACTGACAGATACAGAAGCCACGCCTCCTTCACTGAGACTGATAGATACAGAGGCCACGCCTCCTTCACTGAGACTGATAGATACAGAGGCCACACCTCCTTCACTGAGACTGACAGATACAGAAGCCACGCCTCCTTCACTGAGACTGACAGATACTGAGGCCACGCCTCCTTCACTGAGACTGACAGATACAGAAGCCACGCCTCCTTCACTGAGACTGACAGACACTGAGGCCATGCCTCCTTCACCAAGACTGATCTCTGTCTATCTATCTCTCTCTCTCTATCTCTCTCTCTCCCCTTCATTCTTAGCATATTCTTTTTCAAGTTCTCTTTCTATTTTGAACCGTCTCTGGTAGAACATTTCAAGGGCTTCCGGATCTTTCCTTTTTTACAGATCGACCAGCTGCAGCCTTTGTGTGTGTGTGTGTGTGTGTGTGTGTGTGTGTGTTTGGACATATTTGGTGTTCACATTTTGCTTTGCTAATGTAGCTAACAGTGTAATTTTATTCATTTGGCGTTTTTTTATTTAGTAATTTAAAAGTGTGAGGTAATTGTTCATGAGGTTATTTAAGTCTTCCGGATTCAAAATGGCCGACAAAACAGTGTATCTACAGTGTCATAAATGACATATAACAGTCTATTTAATGATAAACAGTTTGAAAGGAGAGTGAAAGGATTACTTCATGAAGTTAGCATGATGCTAATTACTAGCTATGCGTGTCCATTGTTTGCTACATTCGCCTAGGTATGCTAGGCATGGTTATGGAAATGGATGTACATCGAAACATATACAATATTTACAGTAACGTTAAAGCACGCTGATGTTTGATTTTCCTCCACAGTTAGTTTAATGGATGTAAATTACGTAAACTCTTTGCTAACTCACTCACTTCTCTCAACATTTCTCTTTTCCTTTTCTTCCTCTCCTGCTTGTCGTATTGATGCTACCTGTTTCTGTGTTTCTGCTCTTGTTTTTTTTTCTTCTCTCTTTTTTCCCCCTCCTGCTCTCCGCCATCAAGGGCCTTTCCTCGTAACGTCTACACACTTCATACACACTTAAGCTAGGTGAAAATCAGCGCTGATTGATTCACAGTGCTACAAGAGTGCAGCGCTAGTCACTGGTCACTGTAATAGCACTGATTGCGCTGATGTTGATGTTGTGTGCCATGTGTGATCTGTCCCTCAAAGAAAGAACCAAACGCCCCTCCAGAGGTCAGAGGTTGAAGGTAGCACACTCGGAGATGCAGGTGTGTTCCTCCCGGCCCACGTATGCAACCTCCATCACATATATAGACACCTGCATCTATATATGACAGTAAATCTGTAACGTAGAAGAAGCACTGCAGACTGATGCGCACTAGCATCGCTCATTGCTAACAATTTATTTCCCCTCCAAATCCCCCAGGGAGATTTAAGGAGTAGTGTGGAAAATCTTGCCGGGGTCCAGACTCTAGCAGAGGAGCCTTACAGTCTGGGATCTCATCCAACATTCTGTTTACACCATAATTATACTAATAGAAAGGACAAGATACTGATCTTGGATTAGAGAAAAAGTCCATCAGTTATCAAACACTCACACAAAAATGTTTTTTTTATATTAAAGTAAGACTCCAGAACAGGTTCTTATTGCTAACACTGGTTAATCTTAGTCACAATCTGCAGTACAAAGTCTACGTAAACTTCAAAACAATGTAAAGTGGGCGGGGCTAACCTTGGGAGATGCTTGCTTAAGATCCACGGCAGACCAATCATAAGGCTGATGCTATCACGTTCCTATTAGAATGCGCTTGAACAACGCAAACATTAAGCGAGTGAAAGCTAATTTAATAGCCAGCGAGATCTAACCTACAGAGTGAGGGCTAACCTAGCGAGTAAAACCTAATCTAGGAAGTAAAAGATAATCTAGCAAGAAAAAGTTAACCTAGCAAATAAAACCTAATCTAAAAAGAAAAAGCTAACCTAGCAAGAAAAAGCTAACCTAGCAAGTAAAACCTAATCTAGCAAGTGAAAGCTAATCTAGCGAGAAAAAACTAATCTAGCAAAGTAAAAGATAACCTGGTGAGTAAAACGTAATCTATCGAGTGAAAGCAAATCTAGCGAGTGAAAGCTAATGTAGCGAGAAACAGCTAACCTATCAAGCAAAAGCTAACCTAGAGAGTAAAACCTAATAGCTAGTGAAAGATAATCTAGTGAATGAAAGATAATCATGTGAGTGAAAGCTAACTTTGCGAGTAAAAAATAATCTGGTGAATGAAAGCTAATCTAGTGAAATAAAGTTAAACAGTGAGTGAGCAAGTGAAACCTAATCAAGCTAGTGAAGCTAATTTAGCTAGTAAAATGTAGTCTAGCAAGTGAAAACTAATCTCTTTGAGTAACAACTAATCTAATCTATCCAGATAAACACTGATTCTACAATAACACAGCTCAGCCCAAGAAAATGTCTTCCATCTGTTTTTGATAACTGGTGGAATAAAGTCTGAGAAGAGGTGACAGGATCTCTTCGAGCGATCAGACGCTCAGCTGGTGAATAAATAATGAATAAACGAAGTGATGGATGAAGTGATTTGAGGCTGTAAGGATGGAGGTAAGTGTGTGTCTCTGCACAGTCTGGCTCCTGGCTCATGAAATCTGCTGATTTGGACCAGTTTATAGCCATAATGTGAGAGGAAATAAAGTACGCTCTGCCTTGGACCAAAAAAAAAAAAAATCCCAGCATGCACTATTCCGAGTGACAGGAGCACGCACGAGAAGCCATCAAACCCTGAAAAAAGAAAAAAAAGAAAAAAGAAAAGGCTGAGGATAGATAATGCCTGCACCCCAGAATGCGCGAGAGAAAAGAATGGATGGGCAACAACAGCACTGTAATACACGCGTAAATATTTATCACGTTTGAGTGATTTAAAAAAAAAAAAGAAAATTAGCAGGAAATCAAGCTGACTGGACTTCCGAGAGATCATCAATCAGCTAATATTTACGTTTATAATATAGTTATTAATGATATTCAGGTCTTATTAATATGGTCGAACAGTCCAGTCGGCTTGACTTTAGGTCCTCAGACGTGCAGTAGAGAGATTTAACGTGTGTGTGTGTGTGTGTTAAATGAGTGAACGAGTGTGTGCTGTGTTGTGCTCGTAGCTCGGCTCAGCAGCTCGGCGTGTGTGGAGGTCGACTCGGACACCGAGGCCGTGGCAGGAAAGGATTTCAAGCTGGGCTGCATCTCCTGTAAGATGCGAGGCGAGGTGGATGCCTCGGCCACCGTGGACTGGTGGTTCATGGCGAAAGGAGAGAGCGACTTCACCCACGTGAGTGACTTTACGATCAAAACGAAAACAAAATATTCGAAAAGAATGATTCAGCTTTGTTGTTGGTTTTTTACGGTAAAGATGGTGCGATGAAACGGAGTTACTGTTACTATCCTGAAGTTATTATTTTCCCCGAGTGTTTTATTCCTCTTACACCACAGCGACTTTCCATTCCAACGATCCCTGTTACGTTATAGCAGCTATAAACGGTCATTCCCTCGCCAGCCTCTCTTCGCCTCTCACTCTTCTCTCGCTTCAAATTAATCCTCTGCCGGAAAACGTAAAGTTACGGCTTTACCTCTGACACTGGAGACTCCTTCCGTAACTGTTAAATAAATTACAGAAATCGTAACTGTATCAACGATTAAACGCGTTTATTAATCTGTTTATTATCGGCGGAGCGTCCGCTGTACACGTCCCTGTGAATGAGCCGTTGCTATAGAAACGATAACGCATTAGAACGAGCGCATTAATATAAACCTGCGCTACTGACAGAGCTGCTGTTATAGAAAACTAATCAACACCTTCTGACCAATCAGTGGTGAGATATAACAGTGAATAATTCTCACTGTAGTTACTCTGATTGAATCTTATGGTGTGTTTTGTGTTTTTGTTTTTTTTCGCGTTACAGATCTACAGCTACAGCGACATGACGGGCGTGGTGACAGACGAACGCTTCACGGGCCGTATCGAGTGGGTGGGCAGTAAAAAGACGTTGGACCTTCAGGACGGATCTCTAAACATCCTGAACGTCACGTACAACGACACGGGGACGTACCGCTGCTACTTCGACCGCACGCTCTCCTTCACCTACTACGAGTTTCGCACCAACGCCACCAAATTCATCACCATCAACGTCGTGGCCAAAGGTGAGAACAAAACGATGGCGACAGGTGCACTGCCCAGAACGTCCACGTTCTCAGGAAACTGCGTTTCGGGAAAAGGGGTGGAGCTGAGCAGCTCTGTTGTAGTGTGGGCGGAGCTAATTTCAGAAGCCAAAAACGATTCTAAAGTGTGTTGGGAATTATATCATCCTTTCAGGGCATAAAGTACAGCTAAACGTTAAAAACTGAACCTTTAATAATCACACACAGCTAACACGGCGGAGAAGAACACGCTAATAAGTTAACGCTATAGTAAGTGTGTGTGTGTGTGTGTGTGTGTGTGTGTGTGTGTGTGTGTGTGTAGAGACCCGTGGCATGGCCTCCATCCTGTCGGAGGTGATGATGTATGTGTCCATCATCGGCCTGCAGCTGTGGTTACTGGTGGAGATGGTTTACTGTTACAGGAAAATCGCTGCTGCTGGAGAGGAAGCGCTGAGAGAGAGCGCGTGAGGAACACACACACACACACACACACACACACACTCTCTCACACACACACTCACACACACACACACACACACACACACACACACACACACACACACACACACACACACAC
>JAKKZJ010000022.1:578696-589616 GCA_033441845.1 Pangasius mekongensis | reverse complement strand
ACACACACACACACACACACACACACACACACACACACACACACACTCACACACACACTCACACACACACACACACACACACACTCACACACACACACACATACACACACACACACACACACACTCACACACACAAACACGCACACTCTCTCACACACACTCACACACACACACGCATTCACACACACACTCACACACACACTCTCTCACACACACTCACACACACACTCTCTCACACACACTCACACACACACTCTCTCACACACACACGCACTCACACACATGCACTCACACACACAAACACGCACACTCTCTCACACACACTCACACACACACATGCACCCACACACACTCACACACACACACTCACTTTACATAGTTTATAGTGTTTATTATTATTATTATTATTATTATTATTATTATTTATTACCTATATATATATAAAATAATTTATTCAATTTAATTACATTTCATTTAATAACAAAATGCAACACAATTCGAATAATTTGATTGATGTTTTAAATTTTTTGTCCAACATTTTACTGTTTTTTAAAAATAAAATTGTTTTCAAAGTTTTTTAATTTTTATTTATTTGCTTTATTTTTCTTCCTTTTTTAATTTGCTGACGTATTGTGTGTGTTTTTACGGCTCTGTGTCTGCGTCCTGATAAACTCTTTATCCTGATTCTCTTCTCCTCAGGGCCGAGTATTTAGCCATCACTTCTGAGAGTAAAGACAACTGCACCGGCGTGGCTGTGGCCGAGTAACACACACACACACACACACACACACAGGTACGTTTACCAGCTCTGAACAACACACACACACACACACACACACACACACACACACACAGGTACGTTTACCAGCTCTGTACAACACACACACACTCACACACACTCACACTCACACACACACACACACACACACACACAGGTACGTTTACCAGCTCTGTACAACACACACACACACTCACACACACTCACACTCACACACACACACACACACACACACACACAGGTACGTTTACCAGCTCTGAACAACACACACACACACTCACACACACTCACACTCACACACACTCACACTCACACACACACACACACACACACACACACACAGGTACGTTTACCAGCTCTGTACAACACACACACACACACACACACTCACACGATGTTATCGGTTATTTATTAATAATTGTTTCATTGTTGTTTGTAAGTGACAGTGATGTGAGGCATTAATCTCTCTGACCTCGATTGTCAGGGTCATAAAAACACTGAAACTTCACCATGGCGACGACCTTCACCTGGATTTACCGCCACCTGGGTTTCTCCACCTGGTTTATTATCACCTGATTTATCTTCAGCCTGTTTATCTCCACCTGGTTTACCTCCACCTGGTTTATTATCACCTGGTTTATCTCCACCTGGTTTATCTTCAGCCTGTTTATCTCCACCTGGTTTATCTTCAGCCTGTTTATCTCCACCTGGTTTACCTCCACCTGGTTTACCTCCACCTGGTTTATCTTCAGCCTGTTTATCTCCACCTGGTTTATTATCACCTGGTTTATCTCCACCTGGTTTATCTTCAGCCTGTTTATCTCCACCTGGTTTATCTTCAGCCTGTTTATCTCCACCTGGTTTACCTCCACCTGGTTTACCTCCACCTGGTTTATCTTCAGCCTGTTTATCTCCACCTGGTTTATTATCACCTGGTTTATCTCCACCTGGTTTACCTCCACCTGGTTTATCTTCAGCCTGTTTATCTCCACCCGGTTTACCTCCACCTGGTTTATTATCACCTGGTTTATTATCACCTGGTTTACCTCCACCTGGTTTATCTTCAGCCTGTTTATCTCCACCCGGTTTACCTCCACCTGGTTTATTATCACCTGGTTTATTATCACCTGGTTTATCTCCATCTGGTTTACCTCCACCTGGTTTATTATCACCTGGTTTATCTCCACCTGGTTTATTATCACCTGGTTACCTCCACCTGCTCCCTGAACTCCGCCCTCCTTCCTCAGAGGCTGTACCGGACGAGCAGGAGGCGTGTGTTTTTGCGCAGAATCGTCACACGGGCAGCGTTTCATTTCACCGAAGAGCCCTGAATAGTGCACTGAGGTACAGAGATGTACAGACTGAACGCACGGCGGGGCTCGGACAAACAAACAAACAAACAAACAAACAAATAAATATCTGGTATAAGAGCAGAGCATGAATAAATGTATAAGTCACATATACACAGTAGAATTGTATTAACACGAGCTGTACATACGTCTCTGAACTCTTTCTTTTCTTGTTTCTTTCCACACGGAATTTATATGCAAGCGTACGACAGAGTTAACGATATTTAACATTTTAACGTTATTTTAACGTTATTTTAACGTCATCCGAAATGTTAACGGTCTTTATAAATGTGACTGAATGCTAACAACACGATGCTAATGTAGCTAACCTCATCCCAAATGACGTTAAAAGGCTGAAACCGAGGCTAACGACGACCGAAAGCTAACGCTGCAACTTGCTACTTAGCATCACCTTTGTGAATTAGCTTGAATAAAAATCGCTAGCCTTTTTATTTTTTAAGAATTATTTAAATACAGTCGTGTGTATTACATGACAAAAACACTAAATAACATCAAACAGAAATGTTAGCAAGTCACACACACACACACACACACCATAATGAAGAGAATGTAATGAGAGAAATGCTAATGCTAATAACATGATGCTAATGCAGCTGCCTCAGTCCAGTTATCTCTTAAAGGGATATTTCAACCGTGTGAAACGTTAGCTAAAAACGGCTAACAAACCAAAAGCTTACACTGCCAATTAGCACGACTGTAGAATTACAATCGTTTTTTTTCTACTCAGATTTCTTAATCGATTAGCATAAAGTTGCACTGTTAGCAAATCACAATAGCTAAGACAACACTAATGCTATTAGCATTATTATCATTAACTAATGCATGCTAATGTAGCTGAACTCAGTCCAGTGATCTCAGTTGTGTCTAAAAGCGTCACGGACTAAAACAAATGACAGCTAGCACTGCCAGTTAGCAAGTTAGCATTTAGCATAACCATTCACAATGAGCCTTTATCAATTGTTAGCCGTGTTAGCTTGACCTTGATCATGGTTTAAAGATCCCTTTAATTATATTTTCAGATTTGTATGACATTATAAAGCACAATACAAACCTGAGCAGCTAGCATCTACTAGTTAGCGATTAGCATAAAGCTAATAAACCGGGATGTGATTTGTTATTAGAAAGTGTAATGCTAATAATGTTAGCCGTGTAAAATCTGACAAAAAGCTGCATGACACTGAGGTCTGAATTTATTCACGTCTGTAAATTTTGTATGCGAGCCTTTTTTATTGCATGAAACATTCCAGTACGAAGAAGAAAAACAACAACAGCAGCAAAGCGATCTTCGCGACGTTAAAGCCGTTTGGTGTCGGTGCCAGCAGGGGGCGCTGTGACACCGCCACGCTCACGCTAGCCATGTGCTGATGATGAGTTCAGGAGTTAAATAAACCTCGCCGGGATTTCGTTCGGGATCGATTTTACATCACGTAATTACGATAACGACAATTTTCCCGCTTGAAATCTGTTCGTCGAATCAGTTCGTAATCCGTCCGGTGTGGAATTCAAAATTTTCTGAAAACGCCGACGCACCTTGCGTTCAAACTAGCAAGACATGCTACTGCTATGGCTTGTGGGCGTGGCCTGTCAAGCATTTTTATTTTAATTCCGATGATAAACAATAGTAGCTATATATATATATATATACATCTAAAGCTAACTAAATAACACTAATCAGCGTGAAAATGTTCTTATTCTTTGATTTACGTGTTACTCGCTCGGCTTCGTACTAGCTTCTTTCTCAGATTAGCTAACTGTACTAGCTACATTCACTCACCACCAGCACCAACGATCACTACGACTTCCTTTCAAGCTTTATTTTTCTTCGTAACGTCTCTACAAACACATTCGAATCATTCGAGACGATCGTTTGGACTTATCGCTTCTTTAACTGATTTGCATAGAATTGAGAAAATATCCATTCAAATGTCGCTAAAACTGCGCACGAACGATCGCCTGTCACTTTGTCCAGTGCTTGTGTGAACGCAGTTTCGATTCTCTGCTTATAGCATTTAGCGTTTGCTCTTAAACCTGGGAAAGATTAAAGTTAAGATACGGTTTAGCTAGCAGCTAGCTATCATAGCTGTCACGGAAGCTCCGGAAAACAGCTCTGAGTTTATGTAGTAAGAGCACCGTAAGATCGCTGTTGCTAGGCACCAAGCATAACCTTGCTAATATCTGTCGGAAAATTTCGGGAAAAAAAACAAACAAAAAAAACACGAATAAGGTGACTAACTGAAGCTAGCTATAAGTAACAATAACTGGTTATCAGCACATGCAGAATAAACAAACACGGAGATTTGTAGCCGAGCGAAACCGATTCCGATCTCAGACTTTTAAACGCTAATTTCTGATTTTTCACTAAAGAGGTTTTTACCACATGACGCTGGTGGTAATAAATAATACGTAAAATGTTAATCGTGTTCTCGATCTCACCACTTAAAGGAGTTCCTCACGCACAATGCTAACACTGCTAACGTACAACCGAAATGTAACGAGACTAGCTAACCCCTTCCTGCCTGTCATTCATTATTAGCAACGTTAGCATGATTGTTGATGTTCTCCTTTTAATGATGTTAACTGATTTTAATGCTAATACTAAATGAGTGTTGGGCTGCTAACACACACACACACACACACACACACACACACTCGCAGCCTCAACACACCAATCTAACGTATGCACTTCACGTATAAATGTAAAATGTTGCTTGCCAAATAAATAAAGAAGAAACTATGATACATAATTAAACTGTCTCTGTTTATTTTTTAATTACTTTGCAGTGTTTCTCTAATAGTTATGTCAGTTTTAAATTTTTTGGCAAAGCTAGCTGATCTCCATCGTAGACTCTAGTCGCCTGTCACGCAGCCTAGCTAGTCCTTTACGTACTTTGCGTACGTACGAGCTCCGCATTTTACCATCGGAGTTCGCTAGTACGAGTTTTCACTCAAAAATACATCAAAAGAGTTTTCTTTATCTCTCCAATTAAACCAATCATTTATCTTTTAGTAAAGTCGTGTGTAAATGTTTGCGTAAGGAACGTTTCCAGAAGCGCTGATGTTCTTCGTACTCGTGTGCGTATGCTGATCACACGTAAAGAGACGCGAAGCGCGTTCCCGACGCGGCTCATTTGCATGTAGCGACGCCCACAAAACTCCATAAAAGGTAAAGTGCACAGAGAGCTGGGAGCACGAAATGAGCGATCAGAGTAAAGGCTGAGAAACACAAGTGGAAGTTATTTTGACTCACCTACATACGTCAATAAAACATTTAATAATAATAATAAAAAACTACGCAGACAGAGCGGCCCGTCCTCCGCTTACACGCTGCCGTCTCTTTATTCATAACTGAACGATTCGTTTTATTCGTCTTAATTTATGGGTCTGTGGCGACTCACTTTCTCTGTGTTTTTACATTCTTTAATTAAAGGCAGTGAAATGACGCGGCTGGTTTTGAGTGAATGTTGTGGGCGGAGCTCTGAGGCCCCGAGCGAGTGAACCAGCGTGAGGACGTGTTTCTGATCGAGACTCTAAAGCTCTTCTCTCAGTCGCTCTGGATAACGGCGGCTGCTAAACGCTGGAAACGTCACAAACACACACAGTTTAAACTCCACAGAATGTTCCAGAGAGAGAAGCGCAGCAATCCTACAGATTATAGGATCTGAAGGCCGTCAGGTCGAGGTTTACATCAGAGAGTCTCATTATGAGTAACTTTACACTCAGGGGCACGAGGAGGACACGAAGGTTTTCTGAGTTTATGGGATTTCTGTGAAAAGCAGATTTCTTGTGTAAACGCTCGATAAATCCAATCATAATGCAGACTTTTTGATAAAAACACAAACAAAAAAAACCCGGAACACACTGGGTGATGCTTTATTTCCCTAAAGTTTCTAGTTTTATTTGTTTTGCCATCCAAAACAGATCTTTACAGCAAAATCGCACTTCCTCCATCACACTAACGCAAATAAATACAACAGAGAGAGAGAGAGAGAGAGAGAGAGAGGGAAGGAGGGATGAGTAAAAGAGTGATGTGAAGGAGGAGTGCAGGATGAGGAACAGCAGTAACAGACATTGTCGCTAAAAAAAAAAAATACACAACACACACACACAGCAGCTAAAATTGTACAAAAACAACACAAAAGTGTGAAACGCAGAGAGACGCACAGCGGGGGGACGTCCCTCTGCGCCCGAGCTCCGTTTGGTCCTCAGTGTTTAAACAGTAACATAAATATTATAATGTGCGTGTGTGTGTGCGTGTGTGAGTGTGTGTGTGTGTGTGTGTGTGTGTGTACTTTCAGATGGTCGAGTCTACAGCAAGCGTGTGCCGATACGTTTATACGTTATTTCTTTTACATTTTACACACCTTTTTACAATTGTACAATATTTTACATTTCTGTTTTTACGCTATTTTACAGTTCGAACCATGACACCGAAATGTAGTCATGGAGGCGGGGGTGGGATAAATCTGTTACCATGGCAACAGTAATAGTGAAAAAAAAATCGAAGCTAGTTTATTAATATTGCTCAAATCCTTTTAAATACTTTTTCTAACTTTGTAACTATTCTGCGTGAACTATTTTCACTGCGGCTACGTTGTTAACGTGCAGCGCAGATACGATCCGTCTCACTCTCTCTCACTGTGGCTGCCAGCAGCCAATCAGAGCAGACCTGCCGAGAGAAACGATTGTGATTGGTTAAACACAGCAACCAACTAAAAATAAAAATAAAAAAACAGAGAAGAGGCGGGGCTTATCACACTCTCGGTTCAATAAAATGTCTGTGGTTTTCATGGTAAATACGATCACATGCAAATGAAACAATTTAATTTAATAATAATTGTATATTATTTTATATTATTATAATCATTTTAATTTTAAGTTAATAATCTAAACGCAAATTCTGTTGTTTTGTTTTAAAGCTGCTTTTGATTTCCTGCCTGCTGCTGTTTAATCGACATCCTTTATTTAATGTGTAACAAACTTTTCTGATAAAAGGAGAATATTTCAGGATGAAAATATTTATCGCTATAAAGATTCGGCGCACATGCCGTGTCGAGAACTCGAGAAACAGGACGTGACGATATTTCTGCTTGAATATCGTGATGTATCGTATAACCGCTGATCGGCACACGCCTGCAGGTCTACAGTAACCCTGATCACTTCAAGTCTTTATCCAATAAAATACAACGATAATGACAGAAGAGTGCAGACGCCGAGCGACTCGGACGCACTCGCCAACGCAACGTCAAATAAATATAATACTTAGAGAGAGAGAGAGAGAGAGAGAGAGAGAGAAACACAAAAAAAAAACAAGGTCTGAAATGAACTTTTGTCTCACTGCAGAAATTCTTGTCCATATCATAACACGGTCCGCATTTTAATCAGTCAAAATATTTATTTTTAAATGTATTAAAATGTTTATTAACATGTTAAAGTAACTCCGTGTCTCGACGCAACATTAATTCTGCCCGAGATTCTACAGTTCGTGTTTATGATCACTGCAGTTATGAAAAGTCAGATTTCAGATTTCTGCTGCAGCGCCTCCTAGTGGACTGGAGGATTGAATTCGCTTCAGATATAAAAGAATTAACGATATAAATGTCTGCTGTTGGATCCGTGACGTCTCGATTTCTGGACAAGCACAGATGCAGTACGTAAGCGTGCAGCTCTCCGTCGCGTCGCGTCGCTCTTGTGGGCGGGGTTATGCAAATCATACAATAGACATGTATGATAACTAGGTTTCGTTGCGGCTGTTAACGGATTGTTTTCACGGACGCTCTGTCAGGAGGCGGAGTTAATTTCAGACCCTGTCGCTAAGTGTAACAGTGTTTTTACATCACTCGTGCAGGCAGCTCTGCGTTTCATGATAAATATCACACAACACATTTCCCCGTCATGATTATTGCTGTCGTGGTCGTGATCCTGCTTCCCGTCGCTCACACACACACACACACACACACGCACACACACTCACGCACACACACTCACGCACACACACACACACACACACACACACACACACTCACGACGAGATTTTCATTCAGTCACAGAAATAAATACTGAATCGGTCGATTACGCCGTCTCTCAGCAGAAAAACTGAAGCATGTCGCAGCTGAGCATTCTGGGTAATCATTATACAATGAAGAACGTCAGTCTGTAGATGAGGAGGGGGCGGGGTCTGTGACCTCTGACCCCAGATAAACAGGAAGAAGCTCTGAAGAATGAGGGCCCGCCTCTTCCATTTAAAACTGTGCGTGTGTGTGTATGTGTGTGTGTGTGTGGACAGACAAATTACTCACAAAGAAAGAGGAAGAGGGTTAAGGGGGAGAGAGAGAGAGAGAGAGAGAGAGAGACAGAGACAGAGAGAGAGAGATGAAGAGAATGAGCCAGAAGCAGAGGGAGAGAGGGAGAAAAAAAGAGAGAGTGAATCAGAGAAAGTAGGGAAAAAAGAAGACAAAAGAAAGAAGAGAGAGAGACAGTATTCTGTAAAAGTCACACACACACACACACACACACACACACACACTCACACACACACACACACACATTTGTGTAACAGTGATTCAGTGGTGGTTGTGTCCCATTTTGAGTATCATTCGGTTAGGAGTGAACAGTTTGGCTCTGTCCCAAACCACCACTGATTTATTGCTTTAGTGAGTAAGGGTGTAGGGTGTAGGGTTTAAGGTTTAGGGTGTAGGGTGTAGGGTTTAGGGTGTAGGGTTTAGGGTGTAGGGTGTAGGGTGTAGGGTATAGGGTGTAGGGTTTAGGGTGTAGGGTATAGGGTGTAGGGTGTAGGGTGTAGCGTGCAAGGAAAGGCAGCGCTGCATTCACAGTTAGTCACAGTGGGAAGAGCTGAGCATTCTGGGTAATTTTACCCAATCACATGATCGCAATCCACTGATCAGAGAACGGTCAGAAGGTGTGTGTGAGTGTGTGTGTGTGTGTCTGTGAATGAGTGTGTGTGTGTGTGAGTGTGTGTGTGAGTGCGTGTGTGTGTGAGTGTGTGTGTCTGTGTGTGAGTGTGTGTGTTATTGCTCAGTCAGTGTGTCTGATGTGGGTGGTGTTGGAGGCTCAGATGGAGGAGGAGCGACAGTTTCCTGTTCCTCAGATCTGATTATTCCTCTGTGTAGATTCTCCAGAGACTGTTTCATCTGAGAGAGAGAGAGAGAGAGAGAGAGTGAGGGAGAGAGAGAGAGAGAGGGAGAGAGAGAGGGAGAGTGAAGGAGAGAGAGAGAGAGAGAGAGTGAGGGAGAGAGAGAGAGAGAGGGAGAGAGAGGAAGAGAGTGAAGGAGAGAGAGAGAGAGAGAGAGAGAGAGAGAGGAAGAGAGTGAGAGAGAGAGGGAGAGTGAGGGAGAGAGAGAGAGAGGGAGAGAGAGAGAGAGAGTGAGGGAGAGAGAGAGAGAGAGAGAGGGAGAAAGAGAGAGAAAGAGAGAGAGAGAGAGAGAGGGAGAGAGAGAATTGAAATGAACTGATGCACTGTGACCAGTGAGCTTAGAGACGTCGTATCACATTCAATTGAATTCACTTCACTTTTACTTGTATAGCACTTTTAACACTGGACATCATCACAAAGCAGCTTTACAGAAATAAAAACGCACACACACACTCACACACACACACACGCACACACACACTCACACACACACACACTCACACACACACACACACACTCGCACACACACACACACACACACCTGGTCGAGCAGTGTGACTGAGGAGTGTAGGATCTGCTGCCACTTGTTCAGCTGCGCCTGATGGAACTGACGCTGTAACTGCAGAACCTTCATCCACTCAGACGACGACTGGGGGAGAGGACTGAGAGACAGACAGGGAGAGAGAGTGAGACAGGGAGAGAGAGAGTGAGAGACAGGGAGAGAGTGAGACAGGGAGAGAGAGACAGACAGGGAGAGAGAGTGAGACAGGGAGAGAGTGAGAGACAGGGAGAGAGAGAGTGAGACAGGCAGGGAGAGAGTGAGACAGGCAGGGAGAGAGACAGACAGGGAGAGAGAGTGAGACAGGGAGAGAGAGACAGACAGGGAGAGAGAGAGTGAGACAGGCAGGGAGAGAGTGAGACAGGCAGGGAGAGAGAGACAGACAGGGAGAGAGAGTGAAACAGCGAGAGAGAGTGAGACAGGGAGAGTGAAACAGCGAGAGAGAGTGAGACAGACAGGGAGAGAGAGAGACAGACAGGGAGAGAGAGTGAGACAGGCAGAGAGAGAGTGAGACAGGGGAGAGACAGACAGGGAGAGAGAGTGAGACAGGCAGAGAGAGAGTGAGACAGGCAGAGAGAGAGTGAGACAGGGAGAGAGTGAGACAGCATTTTGACAGTGATAATGTAATATTTGAGCTGATATTTTGTCAGTTTGTGGATAAAATCTACGACGCTGTGCTTGTCAGTGTGCACGGTTAGTGGTGTGTGTGAGTGTGTGTACGTGTGTACGTGTGTGAGTGTGTGTGTGTGTGTGAGTGTGTGTGTGTGAGGGTGTGTGTGTGTGTGTGTGTGAGGGTGTGTGTGCGTGTGTGAGTGTGTGTGTGTGTGTGAGTGTGTGTGTGTGTGTGTGAGGGTGTGTGTGTGTGTGTGTGGTACCTGTCCGACAGCGAGTACGAGTGCCACGTCTCGAGTGTGTGAGCGGCTCGCTCCAGAGACCACAGCTTATAGAACAGCATCATGTTCAGAGCTACCAAAACCACCAGACTGCACACACACCCACACACACACACACACACACACACACACACACACACACACACCCACACACACACACACACACACAC
>JAKKZJ010000022.1:533481-546408 GCA_033441845.1 Pangasius mekongensis | reverse complement strand
CATGACAATTTCATACATTTACAATTTATTTTGGTTTAATTTCATTTGAATTGGTTTAATTTATTTCTGTAGAGCTGTTTTGTGAAATTGTTTTGCTGCCAATATTACTGCTACACTATGCAACAGTTTACAGTTACAGCTTATTGTTCTGTGTATTTATTATTGTGTGTATTTACTGTCCTGTGCATTTACTGTTCACACGTCCTCCCAGACCACCAGAGGGCACCCTTGCTCACATTTTTTGAAATTCTTCTTTTGTTGTCTGTCGTACTTCCTTCCTTGTTGTGCTCACCTGTTTTGTGTTCCTGTAATTAGTTTCCCTATTTAAGTTCTGTGTTGTCCTTCCATTGTGGGGAAGTGTCGTATGTTGTCGTATGTTGTCGTATGTTGTCGTATGTTGTCGTATGTTGTTGTATTTGCACTGTGAGTGGTGTTTGTTTTCACCTTGAGCTTTCTGTTCTTTTCTTTGCCCTAGTTTAGGCCTTTGTTTTAGTTGTTCTAGTATTTTTTGGTTCCTTTTTTTCTGTTTTGTTTTTAGTTGTTTAATCATTAAAACGTTTGCACTTGCATCTGACTCCCTGGATTTCATGACACCTGTGTATTAATTGCCCTGCGCTCGTCTCACACTGTTGTGTATTGCACTCTACGCAGCCTTGCGCACTCTTATGTTCTGCACCGTGGTCCTGGAGAAACGACATTTTGTTCCAATGTATACAAGCTATATAGAGGAATGACAATGAAAACCCACTTGACTTGACTCACAGGCCACCCCATTAGGAGGGGGACATTTTTCAATCCCATCATCTGTCTTCGAACGCTGAAACTGTCTGTTTCATGCTAATAAAGACCTGAATGTCTACCCATGACCTTGAGATACCCTGGAAAAGATGTGAGCTCAGTGCTTGGAACAAAGCATGCTTCCACACCTGTCTGTCCTTTCAATGTCATTCCACCTACATCAAAACCCCTGAAACGCACAGTGAAGTGAAAATCCCTGATCACTAATCGGACCTGGCCAAGGATTTCACTACGTTCACTCAGCTGTTCCCTGATTGATCATGAGACTGGATCATCACCCATCTTGTAAGTACAGCGCCCCCTATGGGATAAGCTTACCTCAAGCTGTATAACTCAACACTATAAACTAACCACTGAACAATAAACAACTTCTTTTTTTTTTTCTTTTTTTTTTTACACATCATTCTGTAACTTCCCGGTGGTGCAGTAGTGAAGCTTTTACCTTGTGATTAGAGGATTGTGTGTTTGAATCCAGCTGTGGCTATTTTTTTTCTCTTTTGACTCAGCAAAAACTCTCTGTTTTCTTTCTTTCTTTCTTTCTTTCTTTCTTTCTTTCTTTCTTTTTTTTTTAAATCTCATATTTCTTCTGAGAAACATTTGTGACAAAGTTGATACCTGAAAGAACCTTAAGTCAGAATCTCCATTAAATCCCCTGAAGCTGCCAGATGTTTAGACGGTTTTATTATTCGAATGTGGAATGCAACTTCGAATTTTGACATAAAATATCATATTTTAAAAAGTACATAAAGAACATAGTAGGCATGAAGTAAAATGGAGTAAAAACCTTACTGCTGAAAAATACTTTTAATGTGTGAAGTGATTCACTAACATTTTAGCTATATTACAGTGCATGTCAAAAAAAATTTTTCTTTAAACAAATTATGCAGTTTAGTTCAAAGGTTATATGATGTCTATTTTTTTTTAAAGATACTCTTCCATTTTTTGTAGAGTTAGGAGAAATAATTCTGTACATCATCATTGGAGTCGGTTCAGTTGAGCAGACGTGGGTCCATCAGTATAATCACACTGCGCTGATCATCACTTGGTGAGATCCTTCACTGTCTACAGGGAAGCTCTCAGGATGTTCTTCAGCTCTTCAGCAGCAGCGACAGGAAGGAGTTCCTGAGTGGTGCAACAGAAAAGCAGGAGATCACCACTTGGAATCCTGATGATGCCACAGTCATCCATGTCCAAGAGAGCAAAATGATCTGTTCTTTCAGGGTGGGAGGGGCATACTCTCCTTCCCCTGTCAATCACAGCATCAGTAGCCAATCTCGGGTGTCTGTGAGCTCATGTGTACAGATAGAGCATCCTGGTGGAGAACTTGAACTTTTTTAAATGACCTAAAATATGGGGAAAGCAACATTTTGTCAGTTTGGATGAAGAACATCATTGCACCTCTATTTTAGGTCTTATTCATGTTACTGTGGAGTTGGAAGATCCAAAAATAGCAGCAGAGTGTGAGTGGTTCTGCAGACAGGAACAGGAGCTCTATCACAGCTAATCACCATCAAAGAGCTTCAGTAAAGTCCTGAGTACATTAAATGGACTGTGTTTTAATAAATTAGTTCTGCGTAAATGTGATAGTTTTTATGTTGATTCATTATGGAGCATTTTTCGTTTCACGTGTGTCAGTAAGCTTCAAGCTTCTCTGAAATGCAAACACACACTGTGCAACTATACACACCCAGAAACTAGGTGCACATTATCAGATCCATCTTACGCGACAAATAACACGTCCAAACATGTCAAACCCGACGGCAACGGCGTGGACGGGAGACGCCTCCATCGCCAAGTCTCGTCCTTCATGTTACTGATTTGTACGCCTGAAAAACCCTTAAAATAAACTTCAAACATGGAGGAAGTTATTGAAGTTATTGCTATTGTGACTTTGACCCTGTTTGGATCAATTCTAAAATCTAATCAGGTCTAATCTAATCCTACAAACATTCAGCCCCATCACGCTAACGAGAATCTCGTACAGACGGAAAGACACCTGTTCTTCCTGTTCTACAGTTTGTTTACAGTAAACCCAACAAAGCTGCTTCCACGGTGGATCTCAGAACATCAGTGTGAAACGATCACATGAATTCACTGGGTTGCTCCTCTCCCCGTGCTGCTTTCTGTCAGCTCGACAAGTTTTAAAATGACCAAGTCAGAGTCCAGTCTTAAGTTATTCTAGACCTGAAAAATCACTGTTCATGCAGCTGACCCTCAGCCTAGTGCTCCAAAACGAATGGTCTGAAGTTCCTCCTCACTCTGCAAGTCCTATCAGCAGCTACAGGACACCACTGATGAAGGTTATTACTGTGAAATGATATTCTACCAGTTCTACTCGTGAATTATTAATCAAAGACTTCAATTAAGACCTCGTCGCGATATTAGTTTAAACAAGATGAATGTTTTATTACGGTTTTCTCTTGAATGAAGTTACATTTCCGAAATATTTTGCCCTTCGGAATCCAGGTGCTTGTGTCAAAAAAACAAGGTCCATTTGCAGAGTTCAGTGTTAATGGTGGACTTGAATGGACTGCACAGAGCCAGTATTGGGCAGCTAGTCAGGCTTTATTACCCATCATCAGTGGCTATGCAGTTTAATATTCCACCAATAATCCACCTGATAGCTGAATCAGAATAGTTATTCATACCAAAAACTAGGTGTGCATCTTCACTGGCATCTGACATGATGAAGAAAAAGAACTGATATTGTTAAGATGAAGCATCGAAGCAACTTCTGTTGCAACAGATATTTGTTTGCAATTTCCTTATATGCAATTTCCTCGTGGTGAATTTACATGCTGCAGTTTTCATTCTCACACAGAGTTTAAACGTACAGTGTGGATGTGAGTACTCGCAATTTCACGGGACTTTTTTTTGTCTTTTTTTTCAATCTATCCTTTTCCCGTTTTGGTCTGGTGTGAGGAGACATCGGAAAACTTGGGGAGATCTTTGTGAGCTTCTTTTGGCTGCATCACATCAGCAGTGGGACAGGAACTGTCTTTTACTTGTCTGTTCTGTTTCTCATACAAAAAGGTCTCATACATTTTTTTCATGAGACTTCATGAGAACTTTGTCTACATGCTGCAGAAACCCATGCCAGCTCTTTCGGGATAAGCTTGGACACACGTTCATTCTCAACCACGCGTACAGCATGGATGTTAGCAGAATTTTTGGATCGTTATTCCTGTTTTTCATTTTGACCTGACATCAGTAAACCTGGAGAGCTTTTTTTGGCCAAATCACTTCGGTGGTGGAAATTTACTCCTACTTTAAACCTTCATACTCTTTTATGAGACTTTCTGGATTTTGCCTGAATGCTGCTTAATTTCTGTCAAGAGTTCTGTGATATATAATGTCCCAGTTGCTTCATGGGATTTGTTTAATGTTTGGGTCTTCAGAAGAAACGAATTCAGTTCCTCTGAGAAAATAAAAAGACTCTAAACATAAACATGGAACACAACATCAAAACCTTTACAAAAAGCAGAAGCCAGAGAGCGACAGAGAGCAAAACTCTGAAAACGGGTTACATTTCTAAAAGCCACATCCTGAATCCGATATAACAACGCTGGTAAGTTATTACAGAATTATAATTCGATCGTTATCTAATGGCTCGTTAGTGAGGCACCTTTCAGCTACAGTTTTCATGTATTTTTCTGATCTTTTAACTATTTGAGGGCTGGTTTCTGGAATAATGTAAAGTAAATAGTAGCAACTCACGGAAATAGTTTGGTAGAAAGAGGGCTGATCTTAACCACGTCATTTTCATGGCGCTTTTTTATGACGCAATTTTCCGAGCGTCCTTTTGTCGCCATTTTTTTAAAGATAACACTTTCTTTATTCTGTTATTCTTGAGAAAATGCCGAGATTTACAATCATCCTCATTACCAATGATGGTAAATCTGACCTGTTTTTTTTTCGATTTCAAGATTTTGACCGGCGTATGTTCCAATGTCCATTATTTTACTGTGCACCGTAAGTGAGGGTTGGCTTTTTGACCACGTTATGTGTTTCACGCTAGCGTTAGCCTGTAGACACTCTCCGTTGAAGCACTCGGTTTTGGTGTGTTTTCGGTTCAGTTGTTCGTTTAATGGTTATATTTGCAGTGATCGTGTGCAGCTGATACCTCACTATGTACCAGAACACGTATTTACACACGCTGCATGTTTTTTACGCAATCAGCGTACTCGTTCAGCGTGATCGCTTCTTCCTTTGAAATAAATATGTTTCTGTAACTTCAGAATAATATGAAGAAAAGTAATTTATAGCAAAAAGACATTTAGGGAGGTTTAACAAAATATAACAAAATATCAGTCAAATAGTGTGTGTTAAAAGTTTGCATCGTTTCTAAACGTGAGGTCACGTTATGATTTTTGATTGTTGTAGCTGCAGAATTCACTCACTTTTCTTTCGTTTTTTCTATTTCTAAATGACAAAAATAGAGGTATATTGTCATTAAAAGCCAGTGGGATCCAAACTATTGCACTCCACTGTAAATAAACTGTAGATTTTATTCCTCAGGAATAATTACTGTTGTTTGTTTCAGGTGGTTATGGTTCAGCTGTGTGGGCTGTGATCCGCACATGTGCAGTGTGGGCCTGGAAAAAGTTCAGCAAATTGTTCATGCGTCGAGGTTCGTCACCCCAAACCTAATACAATGAGAATGTAGTGTAACACAGCTACAGTGTTATAAACAGTGTCTATAACCACACACAGTTTATAACAGTGTAATAATCACAGTGTGAAGTAGTTTTACTCTCCACATCACGGCTCCACATATTGCTTTACTGCGTCACTGTGTATTTAATTAACTTCATTAATTTATAACATTTATTTATAATTAATCGCAGCTGTAGCTGGATCAATACACTCAAGGACATTTTCAATATAAACATTTATATACAGTATGACAGTACGGCGATTTGCAAATCTGAAATATTTAATTATTGATGATTAATTACTACTATTATTATTATTATTATTATTAATAGTAGAATAAACAGTACTAATGATTAATATATAATTATGGTGTTATTAATTATATTTATTATTGCTGTTGTTCATTCATTTTCCATGCCGTTTTTTCCGACACAGGGTCACAGGCTACATCGAACCACAACGCATATCTTTGGACTGAGGGAGGAAACCCGAGGACCTGGAGGAGACCCTGGAATCACGGGGAGAACATGCAGGCTCCGAGCACACAGAGCGCAGGCGCGAATCGAACCCCCAACCCCAGAGGTGCGAGGCTAACTATGTATCACCTCTTGCATGCAGATTATGTGATGTGTATTAAATAATAAAAACTCTAATATTTCTGTTTATATAGATAACAATGTGAAAACCTCAGTTGAGGAAACCGAACGCAGCTTGGTGCGTCCGTTCTGAAGTCCAGTGCATTTGTGGCTGGTCAGTTTAGAAAGATGGACATGAAGAGAAGTTTTTCCAGCATGTCACCATTTTGCAGTATGATCTTTGTTGAAATAAAGACTGATTAGAATGTTGTGGACATTACTTCACTTTCATTCTTAAGTTCATCGTTACAGTAAACTACAAATACTGTTATTTTATTGTGTTAAAAACAGACAAAGAATATTGAAACACCACATCTTCTCTCGCTGGCACATCTAGAGTCTAGCAGAACGTTGGCTCTAAGCATTCAGTCACCTGATCGAGTTCTGTGATGTCAGATGGTGAACCAATCAAGGTCGAAAACTTAATAAAGCTGTACAGTAGCTGATGTGATTGAATGCTTTATGCGGTAACATAACGAAGTGCATATATTATGACTGAGATGCATTTTAAACGAGATGAGGTAATGATCTGAGATAGCTTCAGACTCTGCTAGTGTGACTGTGTTTTCTATATTTAATGTCAGTATTAAATCAAGATTTGCGTGATTTCCACACTGAGTTGAAAGAGAAAGTTAATAATAACTCTTTACATAAACATTTAATTAGCTGAAATTATTAACTTCAGCAGTAATACACCACCAGTAACATGTTTTTTTTCTAATAATACATTAAACAAGCTGAATAATCAAAATTAAAACCACAGTGACCAACATGAACAGCACCTTATACCACGCCGCTGTTGAATTCTGGACTGTGATTGGTCAGAAGGTGTTGATTAATTTTCTATAACAGCAGCTCTGACAGTAGTGCAGCTGCAAATGACAGGTTTACCAAGCATGCAATCACATCAGCTACTGTACAGAGTTATCGACCTTGACTGGTTCACCATCGGACATCACAGAACTCGATCAGGTGACTGAATGCATAGAGTCAACGTTCCACTAGATCCTAAATAATATAGTCCCATTTAAAAGAAGAATGATTAGAGAGGAAACCTGCCATAACTAACACATGCGCACCTTAAAACAGACCGTTCGAAATTTGGAACCTGAATAGCGTCAAACTAACTTCCGAACAGCATGGAAGGAGAGATTTCTCAGCTATACTAAGGCTCTTAGTGCTGCTAGATCCGAATATTTCTCCTAATAGAAGATAACAAAAGGAACAAGACGACGACAGAAAAACAAAAACCAACAGTATGTAGTGATGATGACTTTATGATTTTTTTAAAGACGAAATTAAAAATATCAGGCAAATAAATTCAGGGAATTTACTTCAAGTCAGACAATTTGATCACTAACCATGTACAAAACAATAAATGTTGACAGAGCAATAAGACTCTAATTTCCTCTTCAAAATCATCAACCTGTGTACCTACGTATACATTTCCTCAAAGAGATACCACCTGAAGCTATCGGACCTCTATTAAAATAATCACCTCCTTCTTTAGCACTGGCTACGTGCCTAAATCCTTTAAACTAGCAGTTATTAAACCCCTGATTAAAAACCTGACCTCAACCCCATCAGATGTCTAACTATAGACCAATATCAAACCTCCTCTTTATCTCCAAGATCCTAGAAAAGGTTGTAGCACAGCAGCTATGCTCATACTTACATACAGTAGGAATAACATTCATGAAATGTTTCAGTCAGGATTTAGGCCTCATCATAGCACAGAGACAGCGCTGGTTAAAGTGGTAAATGACTTACTACTGGCCTCTGATCAGGGTTGTGTCTCTTTGCTTGTGTTGCTTGACCTTAGTGCAGCTGTCCAGTACCAGAGCTCATAATGTTCTCCAAGATAGGCTAGGAAATGTTGGTGGAAGCTGAGCTCTACAATGTTATGGTGGTTAGGCAGCATCAACAGGAAGGAGGAAATGGTCAACAGAGTTATAAGCTGGTCTAAATGGAGGAAAATTCCACAGCCCAGGCTCAGCTATCTTATCAGATCCACCTATGACACCCTCCCGAGTCCCAGCAACCTGTGCCAAACTGCCACCTCTGTGATGCCCCCAGTGCACGTTTGTGCTGGTGACTTAGCACAGGGTCAGCCATGATATGGCACCGCTGGAGCAGAGAAGGTTAAGAGCCTTGCTCAAGGGCCCAACACAGGCAGCTTGGTGGTGCAGGGGCATGAACCCCCAAAATTGAGAAAAGACTGTCCCTGCTTCACCTCTGAAATGATTTGGCTAAAAAGTGTCACCAAAAAAACCCTCCATGTGTTCCATGTCTCCTCACTCCAGCTCAAAAGGAGAAAAGGAATAAGGGAAAAAAAACAAAACAAATCCTGTGAAATTCCGAGAGCTCGCATCCACACTGCTTGTCAGCGCTGTGTGAGAATGAAAGCTTCAAGGAAATGAAAGTTCATTATTAGCACTGAGCGCACAGCTCGGTTCCTCCTTCTGGTCTTTGTCATATCAGGTGTATTTACATTTACATTGGCGACTCTCTTATCCAGCACAACTTAGGGAAGTAATTGTGAATTCACGTCCTCAAACTGCTTCACTACATCAGGGACTACGAGTACTATCGCTCTAACCCCTACATATATAATTACAAAGTGCTAATTAAAGCACTTGGTGAGGAGGAAGGTCTTTAGTCATCATTTGAAGACAGCCAGAGACTCAGACAGCTCAGTTCAGAGAGCCAAGGGAAGTTCATTCCTCACATAGTTATTCACAAGACTCATGGACCGCTATTGTAGATGTTTTAATCAGGACCTTCAAACTCATGAATAAGATGAAACACACAGCCATCAAGAGCCATCATTTCATCAAGAGATTTGGTTGAGTGTTGATTTGAAACATGGAACACAACAGCAAAACCAATATGACCAGCAAAAGTGAGAGTGACGAAGCCTGTCTGAAGTCCGAATGGCTTTTTTTAACCTATATACAATACAGTACATAGCGCTGATCATTATGGCCAAACAGTTCACTTTTTGTTTCATCTGACCAGAGAATGCTCCTCCAGAAGCGAGGTCTTCGTCCTGGTGGTAACCTGGTTGATTTTTATACTTTGGCCAGATTGTTCCTTTTAAGTTAAGCAACATATTGCCTCGGAGGGGGTCGAAGCTCCCTGACCTCCGGAAAACCTCTGGAGAAGTTTATTAGCAGACTCTGATACCCAGATGATCTCATGTGGAATCACAAAGTGTTTTTAGAACTAGCCAGCCAATAAATTCAACCGTTAGTCTTATGAGTCATTTGTTTTACATGTTATTGTTTTTTGTTCATGTTTCTGTTGTCTGTTTTAGGTTCTTAGTGCAATAATTATGGTTTTTTTTTTAATTGAGAAGACATATATGTTTTTAAAATATTTTATTTTAAGTACTTCACAACAGTAGAACAACTATAAAAGAAATAGCAATAAATACCAACTCACTTTCTTTAATACATACAAAACATGTTCCACACTGAACCCTACTGCATCTGTATCTTCATGTCACAACATCTCAGTTGTTTCATCTGCAGCATACGGGCCGTCTCAGATAGCCATCTTCTTAAACGAGCGGCCAGAGCAGAACAAGATAATGTACTTTTAACAGCGAAGATCATAACATCTGAAAAATGCATTTTTATCAGGCTGTAGAATGGTGACCGACTTGGAAACCTCTTCTGCCTCCTCTTCCTCTTCTGCCTCTTCATCGGTGTCTCACAGGTCGCATGAGCCTCAGTCGGAGAAGATCGGACGCACTGAGCTCTGGAGCCGAACTGGTTCAGTCTCCTCCACTGACAGTTTAACACCATCATCTATAAACAGTGATATCAGAGTTTTTCTGAACTCGTCTCACTATCATTATTATTATTATTATTATTATTATTATTATTATTATGAAAGATGTGGAGAGTAAAGCTACTTTACACAGCAGTTATTACATCCTGCTTGGTTATAGACACTGTTTATAACACTCTAGCTGTGTTACTCTATATTTTCATTATTTTAAAGAAATATTAAGTTTTGCGTGACGAACCTGGATGGTTGAAAACGTCTCTGAGCCTTCGCCAAGTCCAAGATGCAAATCTTTGGATCGCAGGGCAAACAGCTGACCAACAACCGCCTGAAACAGAAAATTCATTATATCTGTGGAATAAAATCTATAATCTATCTACAGTTCAGTGTAAATGAGGTGCATAGTGATGTATCGTACTCCATGATCACAAAACTATAACCATTAAATTCACAAGTAAACCAAAATGTTAATGCTAATGCTAAGCGAATGGAACCATTTCTCAAACACTTACAGGTCAGAAAACAGGAAAACTGTAGCTGCAGCCTCACTAACTGGTCATTCGATCACCATAATAATAATAATTATAATTCTATAATAAATTTACCAGCATCGTCACATCAGTTTCAGGGTGCGGCTGAGGTTAAAAAAAGCCATTCGGACTTCAGACAGGCTTCGACACTCTCACTTTTGCTGGTCATATTGGTTTTGCTGTTGTGTTCCATGTTTCAAATCAACACTCAACCAAATCTCTTGATGAAATCAGGGATTTGACCCACAAAAAAAAAAACTTTGACCCACAAATTCTTTAAAAAAAAAAAAGGAAGAAAAGCCAGAAAGAAAAGTAAAGTAAAATATAAAGTTCCACCACTGAAGAGATTCAGCCAAAAAGTCTCACTAAAAACAGACTTCTCCAAGTTCACTGACGTCTCCTCAAACCAGATCATAACAGAAAAAGCGATAATCCTACAAAATAACAGGAAAAATAGAAAAAAATAGAATAAAAATCCTGCAACATTTCTAGTGCTTCATCTTCTCTGTAGGTTTGTTCACTGTGTGAGGATGAAGGCATCTAGGAAAATTTAAGAAAATTTCAAACACACCTGCAGAAGGCAGTTGGGACCTGCCCAGTGTACCAGCGGATTCTGATTCGTTCACAGGATCCCTTCCTTCCCCGTGCCTTATTTCTTTGAAGCCACAGCCAGAAGCTTCTGTCTCTGCCTCATCTGCCAGCTCCTTCAGTTCCCTCCTCAATTTTTAAGCTACAGAGAAATCATTAGGTAGATGTCCCTCTGGAACCTCAACATCTCACCTCCACATGGCAAATAATTGCCCTCCACTCTGCTTCTCTGCACTCACTTGCCAGCCTTGAGTACGTCTCCCTGTTTCTTTCAAGGACTGCCTCTAGTCTCTCCTCCCGAGGCACAGTGAGCTCGGCCATTATGGCCTCTTCTAATGTTAATGACCACAGCACAATGTCTGGCCTGGGAGAGGTTGTTGTGATTGCAGAGGGGAACTGGAGTTGGTGATCAGGGTCTGCTCTGTTAACCGTGAGCTCAGTGGTTAAGGCTCTGGGTTACTGCTCAGAAGGTTTGGGGTTCGTGCCCCACCACCACCAAGCTGCCTCTGTTGGGCCCTTGATGTTCTTCAGATTAAAACTCTCACCCCTTTTCCTACATACATACAGTTCTTAAGCAGGATTCACCCTGAAGCCACTTTTTGTGCTGTCTTGGCTGTGTGTTTCATCTTATTCATGAGTTGGAAGGTCCTGATTAAAACATCTACAATAGCGGTCCATGAGTCTTGTGAATAACTATGTGAGGAATGAACTTCCCTTGGCTCTCTGAACTGAGCTGTCTGAGTCTCTGGCTGTCTTCAAATGATGACTAAAGACCTTCCTCCTCACCAAGTGCTTTAATTAGCACTTTGTAATTATATATGTAGGGGTTAGAGCGATAGTACTCGTAGTCCCTGATGTAGTGAAGCAGTTTGAGGACGTGAATTCACAATTACTTCCCTAAGTTGTGCTGGATAAGAGAGTCGCCAATGTAAATGTAAATACACCTGATATGACAAAGACCAGAAGGAGGAACCGAGCTGTGCGCTCAGTGATAATAAGGAACTTCATTTCCTCTACGCTTTCATTCTCACACAGCGCTGACAAGCAGTGTGGATGCGAGCTCTCGGAATTTCACAGGATTTGTTTTTATTCCTTTTCTCATTTTGAGCTGGAGTGAGGAGACATGGAACACATGGAGGGTTTTTTTTCAGTGACACTTTTTGGCCAAATCGTTTTAGTGGCGAAACAGGGACAGTCTGTTACTTTTCCGAATTTTTTCACTCTCAGCCACATCCTGAAAGCAACGTGATGACGAGTTCTCGCTGGTAAGTTATCACAAAATTATTCTTACGTAATTGCTAGATGTTAATGCACCTTTTCATTAGCTTTTACTTATCTATCAAGCCTTTTGATATGATCCACGAATAAATAGATCACGTGCCACCTTTTTTGTGACGTAGCGTCTTCCAGGAATAGGACACAAGTCTTCCGTCCACCATTTTACTGTTTTAATCGCCATTTTACCCTCGTTTCATTCTTTCTCATTCTTATTTCACCCTTTTTATCGTCTGATCTCAGATCATTACAAAAAAATGGAACATCGTGTACAACTTGCACATGATGGAGCAGGATATGAAAGCGACAGTGACGGTGAATCTTCGTGCTTAGGCTGGAGTTTTTTCAGTTTACTTCTGTAATTTACACAGCAACATGTGAGAGATGTAACTAATCGTGTATTTGTATTCCTACCTTTTCGTTTTGCGATTTGCAAAAACCCAAAAAACTTGAGCTGTTTAGTGATCGTTTGACTCGTATAAGCTGTGATGCTGAATATTTCACCAAACTAAATGATTACTAGCTTTTTTTTCTTTTTCTTTTTTTTTTTTTTGAATGAGCATCAGCCATTATCCATTAGCTTCTAGCTACTCTCAAAAAATTACTCAGTGTTTATATATTCTCTCATTTTTGGTTTACTTGTCCATTTATAG
>JAKKZJ010000022.1:454147-456359 GCA_033441845.1 Pangasius mekongensis | reverse complement strand
CTTTCTTTACTGACACACAAACATTTTTCTGTAGCGTTTCATTCTGTGCCGGAAAACTAATGTTTGGAATCTAAAATTAATCAATAATGTAGAAGTCAGAAAATAAACATCTGTAACAAAGTTTGTACTAAAAAAAAAGGGAGGTGCCAAGATTTTTTTACATTAGATGTAACACCATAAGCTTAAAGTTAGTTCGTCATGTACAGATGCTTATAATTACATTATCAAGATACAGGTTAATTGAGACAGATTTAAAGAGGAAAATGAAGGAATATAACAGACACATGAATGAATGCATGAAATACACGGTTAATGATGAATTAATGGAGTTTATGTTCATTAAAATGGTGTTTTTTTAATCAAATATCTTAATAATCAGACGATTAAGGTAGACTGTAAATAAACTGATTTTTACTGTGTGCGCTGTGTTCATAATTTTACAGATTGATTATGTTTTTATAAAAAAATTAATAATATTAAATCCTGTGTTACGCTGCTACAGCAAGAAATAAAGTATAAAATGTTATTTACTTTTTATTGGTGTTTTTACTGTGATTTTTATTTAATCTGTTCATACTGAACTTTTAGAAAAGATTGATTATGAATGTGGAAAATTGTTGAGATTTTCTAAACTGTTATTGTTGTTATTGCGGTAAGAAATGAATTATAGAATGTTACATACATACAGGACATCTTAAAATGATAAAAATATAATATTACAATACGCTGATGATTTTTAATTTGGAGAAGATGTTTTTCAAATCTTGTTACTGAAATTGAAAGTTGAATATTATTTAAAAACAAAAAACTTACATGCCATTGAGGATGAAAATCTTGTATGACCTAAAGAAATAAAAACCTGTCCAAATGACCAAATATGTCATTAACTAATGGCTTTCATTCAGTCTTGGTAAATAGATAGATAGATAGATAGATAGATAGATAGATAGATAGATGGATGGATGGATGGATGGATAGATAGATAGATAGATAGATAGATAGATAGATAGTGAAATTCTTTTTTAAGCCAAAATACTGTTATTATAGACAAATTAGCAGTCAACAAATTATTCTTAAAAAGGTTTTTGTTATATAAAAATGTTTCTACATTTCTATTAAGAATAAATAAACAATATGAACTTTATGAACTTGTTTTTTTTGTGTGTGTGTGTTTTTTTTTACTACACATATTCTGACAGAACCTGCCTTCGACATTAGGATTTGTTTACGGTGTCCCGCCTCCTGTGCTGTGATTGGTTAGTAGATCATATTCACAAACCATGTCCAATCAATGAACATGTGAGTATGACTTTTAATGATGACATCATTGGAGGCGGGATCTACAGAAAAACAGGTATATTTTTAAAAGAAAAAAGAAGAAGAAGTTGTTCTTTTTTTCCCCCTCAGGTTGCTCTGCTCTGTTGTTGGGGTTCTCCAGAAAGGTTCCACTCTATACGGTTCTTAACTTTTTTCCCAGAATGGAGTTTATATCTACCAGGAAACTTACTTTTTGTTCATTTCTATATATGAAAAAGCTGCTTTATATCTTTTTTTTTTTTACAAAGACATGGCCGTATCTAATTTTTAAAAGGTCTCCTCAGATCAAGCTGACCCTTTCACATCCCTACAAATTACTACTTGCTTTCTTTGAAACCAAAAAGGACATTTAAACATTAAATATTAAATATTAAATCTTTCTGGGTGTTCACTTAGCACCTTACAATATTTAATAATACAAATCCACTTACGCAACATAAATATATTGTGATATATTTCAAACTACCGTACACTAGCCTGTAGTTATATGTTAATAAGCTACATGTAGGCTATAATTTACAGTTATATTTTACATATTTAATAATATATGCACTTTATGGCACTTTTTGTCAGCAGTTTTGTTTTCTGTGTCAGATATGGACTGTTCCTCTACTTCTATATGTCTAGATCTACACAAGAGAAATGCACACTTTTATGCACTTTCATATACAATAGTCTAACTACAGTACATTATTTATTATATATTTACAATGTTATTGTATTTTCCTCAGAGTTTGTTGTACAGATATCACTGCATTAAAACCCTGCTGTGTATCTGGACTGTAAATTAGATATATTTTGCAGTATTATGATGTTTGCTGGACTTTGCAGTCCTTCTATACATCTTGCAGAGCTGTGCCATTACTTTCTGCACAACTTTGATTAGGTTATTATG
>JAKKZJ010000022.1:446647-449147 GCA_033441845.1 Pangasius mekongensis | reverse complement strand
TTGATTCACTTCTGACGCCGAGTCGATTCAGATTTCGCTCAGAAGCGGACCAAAAGAACTGCAAAAACAAAGTGGAGTTAAACTGAGGCTGCGTTCACATTAATCTGGATAAAACTGAAAACGCATCTTTTTCTCTGCGTTCACACGGAGACGGCGTTTTTGTCCGGAGAAAACGGAGCGTTTCAAAAATGCCGTTTGCGTGTTGTCGTGTGGACGGAGAAAACGGAAATGTATTTTTAGTCATGTGACGCTGTCAACTCAAAACAAACGAATTTATAGTCTTGGGTTACAGCAACAACTCCAGAAAACTCGCTGCTTTTCCTCGACGCCGCAGCATCGATTCAAGGAGACGGAAAGTAAATAAACGCCTGACGGAAATGGCGCCGTATGTATGGAATCGAGCCCAAAACATCTTGCGTTTTTTTGCGCGTGCGCAGTAAAGGGATGTTTTTGGAAAACGTTTGGAAACGCCAGTGTAGATGAAGAGAGTTTTAAAACGAAAATACAGTTTTCATGTCTATCCGGATTAACGAGGACGTTCATATCTAATAATGAAATAATGTGGATGTAGCCTAGAAAGACATGAAATAAGAAATTACAGAGCACAGTGTAACGTCTTGATCAGCAGCCGTGAAGAACGCAGTCGTAACATGTTCATAACACGTCCCCAACACACGCAACACACACGCTGTGACGTCGGCGTTTTCCGAAAGCTTGATTTTTAGCGAAATTACGGAAGGGCAAAACACAGAGAAAAATCTACCCTTTTAAAAATATCCGTACGTGTGGACGATCCATGTTGAGCTTCGTTTTTAAAATCTAAATCTTTTTAAATCTTTTACGATTCTTTTTTCGGTTAATATCTTTTTTACGCGCCGTATTTTACAGTCTCGTCATATAAATTCAATTCAGAGCTCTTTGCAATCGTGCTGGAAATTTAGCCGATGAAACACACTCATGTTTATTTTTATTTTAAGTCATTAAAATATATTTTAACAGGATATTTTATTATAATAATTGAAGTAGATGAGCAGGAAAGTTTATTAACTGGTAATTAACAGGTGTTAGTCTTTATTAAAAAAATACAAAACAATAAAAATACAAAACAGATTTTAAAAAACCATAGTCTTTATTATTATTATTATTATTTTTTTTTTTTTTTAAATAAAAATGCACTTGCATTTCTGAGGTAAAATAATCTTTATGAGAACCAATAAGAATTGTCAAAGAGTCAACAAACAGCCTGCGACATTTCTAACATTGCTAATGAGGGGTGCCAATACTTTGTGCACCACAACAACACTCATGGATAGTTTACTTAAGAACTTTCTGTTAAATTAAACACTTTTTTAAAAGATAATTTAAAGTGGAACTTGCGGTTAGCATGATTAGCATTGTAGAGTCGAGTTAATACGTTAGCATTCTGTCATTTTCTGTTAGCATTAGCATTTCAAATGCTTTAGCATTGTCTGTTGCTAATGCTAGCCATGTCGTTTAATATACTTTAACTCGAAGAACGGTTTATAAAGATGTACGAATCTTTAGCTCGTCACAGCTAAAAGTTCTTAGCTGTTTTATTTTGCCTTTATACAAAAATGCAGATGTTACAGATGTAAGGTTTGAAAAGTAATGGCATAAAACATAGCGTAGATAGCTAACGTTCGGCTACGAACTCCGAGACACAGCGTTAGCAAAACAGCTTTAGATTAAATCAGGATCAAACTCGACATTGTTGTTGTTGTTGTTGTTGTAAATTAACCTTATAAGACGTGTGTGTGTGTGTGTGTGTGTGTGTGTGTGTCCAAAATTTCACTTTTAACTACAAGTTATGTCAGAGATCTTTCCAATAGTTATGAATTTACCCATAATGCACTGCAGCATGTAGTGTCCAGATGATAGACTACCCATGATGCACTTTGAGAAGTGAGGAGTGTGGGGTTTGGTTAGCAGCGAGTGCTAAAACAATGCTAAAGCCTAACTGCTCCATCAGCACGGCTCACTTTATCGTATAAAAATATTCGGCTGTGTCCCAATCCTTCCATCAACAACCCGCTGTTCTGCTGGATGACATCATCAACAAGCGCCAGACGAACACACACGCGGCCATGGAGGGAAGTTTACAGATGTCTCTGGCTGCGTCTGAACTCGCGTACTGATCGGTACTCGTGCGTAGTATGAGTACGAGCCGGACATGCTAGGTCATGTGACCTACGATGTCATAGGAACCGCTATAAGTTAAAGAGCCCACCAGATGAGAGCAACTGTTTTTTTTCTTAACTGTTTGTCAGGTGTTAAACGAGTACGGTTTAACCACAAGGAACAGTGTTTAATACCGATAGCACCGACGCGCCACCGTCCGCCGAATTTGACTCTGACGGCTCTTCCGCGCCAGCCCCGGTGCATTGTGGGATAGCGCGGTGTCCGGTGCTTCCATACCGCAGAATCTCGGTGGAAGCAGTAGATCATCCGGGTTTTTCTCACCTACTGTTTTCTGAAATAC
>JAKKZJ010000022.1:429147-444147 GCA_033441845.1 Pangasius mekongensis | reverse complement strand
CAGTAGGTGGTTGTCCGGAGATACACCAAGGTCCAAGGTTGTGTGCTGTGACAGATCTGTGAGAGATCTTGTTCAGGGAGATGAGAAGATCTTGAGGAGAAGATGCAGCAGCTTCAGGTGATGAGCTCCATCCATAACGAGATGTTCACCAGACAGAGCAGAACCGCGAGTGCTGTTTCCGAGGATGGAAAGGAGAGGATGAGTTGAGTGCCATCAGCATAGCAGTGGTATGAAAACCCATGTGGGGATATGACATCACTGATAGAGCGGGTATAGAGGATATGACATCATCACTGAGAGGTGGAGTGAGCAGGGGTAGTGCGTTTGATTTATTTGTGAACACCACCCTCAGTTTTTACCTGTTTTGCAAACAGAGCTAGCTAGCAAAACATTTCGCAGCCTTAACAGTGCAACCTCCGGCTTTGTCCCAAATCACGTATCAAGTGTACGACACGATTGTACACTATTATAGGTCATCAGGTTTGCATATTCATAGCATGTTATTTAGGACACCGCCCAAAACCAGACTGAGACAAGCTTCTGTGCTGAAAAGAGTGATGTAACACTCAGATGCATGTTTCCTTCCTTTTTAAAATACTCAATTTGGGATGGAGCCACTCAGCTCGTTAGCTAACGTCTCAGCTATGTCTTGCTAAACGTAGTATATCTCACCACAGGTAGTGTATTATTTTGAAACAGTAGCGTGGTTTGGGACGCAGCCCACAAACTCGGTGAAGTAGCCCTATGTTGTTAAGAAAGCAATTCCCGACTAGCTAGCTAGTAGGTACCCAGTCGTAGACGGAGTACGGTTTAGTCGTCGTGCGATTTGGGACGGAGCCACGGAGAGATAAAATACGAACCGCGCGCACTCAGTCACTCGTGTCTCTCTTCTCTCTCTCTCCGTCCTGACCCACTTTTCTCTCCCTGAGAGCAGAGACTGACCCGCTGCTGTCCCCCCGCACGTTACCCACAATGCTCCGCTCCAAACCACTCATGATATAGAAGACACCAGAACACACACACACACACACGGTTCTAACGAGACTTATTTGGTGTCGATGTTCCTACGAGTGTTCCTACGGCGTGAATTCTCGTCAGTATATGAGTGTACATGCCTGTGTGTGTGTGTGTGTGTGTTTTACCCATAATGCACTGCGTGTGTGCTGTTTATAAACGTAGCATTTGAACGAGTGTAAATTTAAAGCTCTGTTCTCTATCACATGGGCTGCGTCCTAAACCATCATACCACACTAAACACTTCAAATGTGAGTGTGTGTAAATAACCAAACGCTGTTTGAGGTATATATTTAGCAAGCTTTTCAGGTTAAAATGAGAACTGCCTGTGGCCGCATCCCAAATTGCACCCTTCCATACTAAATAGTGTACCCTAAGAATGACGTAATGCGCAGCCTGACTGTTTATTAGTGGTGTGAGTGATGTGTCTGTGGTGTGTAATATTTATCAGGCTTATAATTTAGTACTTTGTTTAGGAATAGTAACCTAGAGAGAGGTACTAGTTTCACTCACTAGTTAGTAAGGTAGCGTGCATTTGGGACGTAGCCACAGGCTGTGACCAGGCAGATGATCTCACTTACAAACCAATAAATAACGTGTGCCGTTTCAGCACAGTATTATTTAGTGCGCTAATAATTTGGGATACAACTCATGACTCTTTGTGTGTGTGTGTGTGTGTGTGTGTGTGCGCGTGTGTGACGCACTTTGATGACATCATCTCGCTTCTCCTTGAACTGCAATCAGTGTGAACACAGCATTCATGTTTTACTTTAAACACTTTTTTGGGATTTTTAATTTCTAATACAATCTGAAAATATATATATTATTAAAAGATAAAACTAACAGGAAGAACATTTAAACACAGAGTATCAACTTAATTAAATAAGAATAATAATAAAGTTAGAAAAAAGTGAAGTGAAAGCAGATTCAGTAGAAGTTGTGTTAAGTGTGTGTGTGTGTGTGTGTTCATGTAAAAAGGCTGTTGTGTTGTCACCGTGGGAGTGTGAGACGGCCCCGTGTGTTCACTGTGACAGCCAAAAAAGACCTGTGTGTGTGTGTGTGTGTGTTGTATGCCTGGAACAGCAAGAATTAAATAGCCAGTGTTTCTAGTGATTATGTCGAGCTTAACACAAGATTAATCACATCATATTTGCTGTATAAGAGTGAGAGACATTGTGTGTGTGTGTGTGTGTGTGTGTGTGTGTGTGTGTGTGTGTGTGTGTGTGTGTGTGTGTTGATAATCAGTTATTTGATAAATCATAATGTCACATGACCTGTGTTTTAGGTGCTAATGTTGGAAAACGACGTTTTAATATCGATATCGTGATCAATTCTGTCACGATGGATTTCTGAGATATTGTAGATATCATTTTATTACGTTTTTACATTCATTTAAATACTTAATTTAATAATTACAAACTGACTGAAAACAGCTGAACGTTTCCCCTCGTTTTTAGTGTTACATGTTTTATTTATTTCTTAAGTAAATAAAAAATTTAAGATTTGCTTTGAGGGTAAATCTTAATATCGTGATGCATGTCGTGTATCATAGAAATACATTCAAGTATCATGATATATATAATTTTATTTTATATTGACCGGCCCTGCTAGCTGAACGGCGTTGGAAGCTCTGTTTATTTTTTTTAACGTCACGTTATTTTGGAAAATAAAAATTGGCCACCGCTGAGGTAATAATTTTCAGATGTTTTTTCCTGGAAACTTAAATTACAGATAAAATCTTTATCATTAACTTTCTTCTCTGTCCCTCTGTGTTCATTTTATTTAATTTTTTAGGAGAAAACTCTTAAAATCTGAGTTTGTGTTGATTCTGACGCAGTAGTGTTGTACTGATGCACCAAAAAAAAAAAAAAAACGCTTTCATCTGTACAAATAAATATGTTTAATTATAAAAATGATGATAAATGTATTTAGTAAAGTATATAGCTCTCACATTTCACCCAGAGTTCAGCTTTATTTATAGAACACATCAGTACTGTAGTGTGTGTGTGTGTGTGTGTGTGTGTGTGTGTGAGATGAACAGGTTTGGCCACTAGGAGCAGCACACACACCAAAATCGACCTTCCTTAATTCATAATATTTAAAAAAATCTACATGAGGATTGTATGTTTGCAAGCAGGCAAACTTCTCTCTCTAAGCGTTCCTCCAACCCTAATGCTTTGACCTTTGACCTTTGACCTTAAACTCTGTGTTTAGACTTAAGCATTCGCCACAGGCCGTATAAACTCGATGGATTTCGACACGTAAAACGTCTCACACTTAATGTCCTGTTCACTGATTAGTTCAATTAAGGACACAAGATCTGATTAATAACGAACGTAAACTAAGATTCGCTTCGGTATTTCTTCTTCTTATTTTAATGATGAACTTTTTCTTGTTAAGTAGATTAAGTAGCAACGTAATGCTGTATTACATCGTTATTGTAGATATTCTCCGTGATATTTCATACTTAAACTTCACACAAACTTGTTTACAAATTAATCTAGCAGGAGTAAGCTAAATTCTAATTATACCTATATATTTAAACTTTAATTAACCTTCAAAACCTAAACGAATGATTACTAATCTTCTAAAAGGAAATATTTTTCTTTTCTCGCTCTGCTCATTAAATTCTCACCTAAAGATCCACTGAAGCCAGTAATCAGTTACTCAGTAACACTGTGATGTTCGTTAACAATATTGTTATTGTAGCTTGGCAGCATTTTTGTCAAGTTAACGTATGAATTAAGACAAATGCCTTTTAAAGAGCCATATTTTGTCTGAATAAATTAATCAGTTAAACACAATCATAATCGTGATAATATCGTAAACTTCGAAAAGAAGTTATTATTATTGTGGTATTAAAAAGGTAAAATCAGCACATTCTGATACAGCAGTATTTTCGATAAACTCGAGAGTCTGGTAGCAACAATGCACCATTTCATACTAGAAATTTCTGCTTCAGACCGAGGTTTGCATCTCTTGACTTCTGGGTTGTGATTGGTCAGAAGGTGTTGATTAATTTTCTATAACAGCAGCTCTGACAGTTGCGCAGGTTTATATTAATGCTCTCGTTGTAATACTTTATTGTTTCTTTAGTAACATAACATTAAAAGGATTAAACATAATTTTGATAAGGTCACGTTTTCTGTAAGGGTAAATCTGTTTAACATTGATGGAAGGAGTCTCCAGTGTCAGAGCTTTGTAACGTTAAGTTTTCCGACATCTTCAGGACAGAGGAGTTTACGCTTCTGTGCGGTTTCTCGGTAACATGCGGAACAATCTGTGTTTTTTTTTTTTTGTCTTATTAATTTCAAGAGAGAAAAAAGAGAGGCTGGTGAGGGGAAGACCGTTTATAGCTGCTGTAACGCAAGTGACAACAGGAACTAACTTGTTTTGCAGACGTTCCACAACATTAAATGTAATTATAAAGGGATAAAAAGTATGACGTGTCACTGATTAATAAATTAGTAACTGTAATCGGTGGCAAGCTGCTGTGGTGTAAGAGAAATAAAACACTTTGTGATGTGCTGTTATAAGAAATTTCAGGGTGGTAACAGTAAGTCCGCTTCCTCACAGCACCCTGTTGTGGATTATTTTCCTGTATCAGCATGCCCCCATGTGATTTTATTCCTTACATACCATTTAACAAGTAGTGAACGAGTCTTAGTTCTCTAGTTGTTCTGGAAACATCTATTAATCATTTACTCTGAGTAATAACAAGGATGTTAATTTTCTGTTTTAGTTTATTTCCGCTTCAGTAATGGAGGATTATTTTTAAGTCTTTATTTTTGTAGTGTTTATGATTTAAATAAAGATATGACCATTTCGGAGTCAGTCATCTCGTATTTTTATTAAGTTAAGATCAGGTGACGCCGAGTTGTCCTGTTCGTATGTTATGGTTCATCTTGCGAGCAGCACTTTAGATTTAATATTAGCTATTTTAAATATTTCTGGACTCCGAGGTCAAACAGCACCTTGTGACTTAAATAAGCTGAGTGTTTGCTGGACGGAGTGGAAAGTATGTGATGTATATCTGGCCATTTCTGCCTGTCGATAAGAGGCTTGAAAATAAAGATACAGGAAGCTTTATGGTGTGTTGCCTGGAAAAGCCAGTCAGTGGGGCTGGAACATTATTTTAAGCTGTGTGAAGTCCAAACAGATCTGTATGTTTAAAATAATTAAATAATTAAATAAAAGAATAAGGAGGGGGGAGAAACTTGTGCAGCTGAAACACAACCTCCCTGCAGTGTAATTGTAATTCGCTCCTTTAGCTGCTCCTTTTCCTTCTTCTTCTTCTTCTTCCTCAGCTGAAGTTCCGCTATAACCGTGTCTTCCCACTGCATCATGTTTACCTAGCAACACGCATCACCCGCTTCCGGCCCTCCCATTGGTCATTTCAAAACGCGCCGGGGACCAATGGCGAGGCTGTTGCCATGGCACACTGTGTAGTTGCCGGGTGGAATTTCGCTGCGAGGCACGTGAGTCCCGGAATCTTCGCCTTGCCTTTTTTTTTTCTTTCTTTCCTTCCTTCCTTCCTTCCTTTCTTTCTTTCTTTCTTTCTTTCTTTTTCTCTTTCTTTCTTTTTAAATCTCGGGAGCTTTGCAAACGTGATTTATTGGAACAGAGTCACATTTTACCTCGCGAGAAACGCCTCACTTTTATACGTCTAAAGGTTTATCTGTGCATTTTAGAATGAAAAAAATGATAAAAAATATATATATATATATATGATGATGAGTCACAAAAAAACGCATAAACGCTTTGTGAATTCATTTAGTTTTTTATTTTATATCTAAAAAAAAACACTTTTATGCTTTTGCACAGGAATACTTTTGCACAAGTTTTTAATCTTGCAGTAAATATTAGAAGGTTGCACAGACATGCACAGGGTTTAATATTTACAAAATTTAAATAATAATAATAATAAAACTATGGATAAATATATAGATCATGTATAGTTTATGCATTTGTTCTTGCTTGTAGTGTAGAATGTCCATTTTTTCCTGTGATTACTGAAATTAAGCTTTAAAAAGTTTAAAAAATAAAATATCTTATTGTACTTTAACTTAAAAATAAGGATAAGTGTACTAAAGATCATTTTTTGGTATAGCTTTATTGCATTATTATTATTATTATTATTATTGGCTCCAGGTTGTGCACTGGGAGCATGTAAGACTTGTATTGAAATAAAATAATATACACTAAAAGAACAAAAAAAAAAAAAAAAAAAAAAAAAAAGCAATCTTGCAGTTTCCTCTCACAGGATAATATTTGACAGAAAGTGTGTTTAGAGCTATGTGCTGGTTCATTAAGTGGTAGTATTCGGTCTAGTTCAGAGCGGTGTGTTGTGGAGGTGGTGGTGTCTCCTCCATCCTTCAGCTCTCAGCTCAGTTTACCTGAAGTCTTGTGTTATTTTGGCGGCCATTCCGGCTCCGCGCTGCGCTCTGGAGACAACAAGGACCTGAGGAGGGAGGGGGAGGGGGAGAGGGAGTGGGGGGGGGGGTGCAGCCTCGCGTTCGTTCTTTCACTCCGCCCACATATCGCTCTGACCAATGGAAGCAGCCGAAAGGACCTCGTCTGACCAATCACACGCAAGGCTGCCGTGGCGTCGGCTAGCAACAAGAGCCTTCGAACGTTCGAACGCGCACGCGGGCGGGAATGCAGGAGGGGCGGAGGGGGGAAGGGGGAGGGGTGTTGCGTGAGGGAGCTGGGAGCCGTGAACGCGCGTCAGCGAAAAAGCCGAGGGAAGGGAACGTGACGTGCGCGCGCGCTCGCTTTAACACACACACACACACACACACACACACACACACTGAGGGGGGCCAGAAAAGTTCGTTTTAACTCTTCTAAAGGGCAGAGAAATAAAAACTTGCTGCCATCTAAGACGAAATACATGTTATAATCTCAATAGAGAATAGTGTCATATATTTTTTTTCACCCGTTGACACTGAGGGTCACCGCGACACATCATCGAGTTTACTGCTGATTCACGTTTATTCCCCATAAGACTAACTTTATTGTGACACACATATCATCCTAAAAGTTTAATATATACGTCTAGTTTGTTGTTTTAACAGATTCTATCCTCTTTATGAGGCTGTGTGGATTCATACTGGCCCTATCTGCAGAGTTACTATAAATGGAAAGGAACCGTTTGGAACAACTACTAAATATCAAGAAGGGGGATTGTGCTGTAGTAATAACATGTATCATTATCATTAATAGTATTTATTTTCTTTAAACATAAATTGTTCTCATTGTTGGAGTACTGAAAGAGTGTGTGTTGCTGCGTCAAAGCCGAGTTTACGACACAGAGCGAATGTAGGCTGTGTGTGTCACTGCCACCTCCCCCGCGCTTCAGACGCATATGGTACAGTCCATCAACACAGGGTGTGGATTGAGCGCCGGCCACAGCAGCTTATAGACAACAAGGAATAATGATTACGCCAAGTTAAGCCTGGCTGTGAAGGAAAAACAAGCTCGTCGGAGAAGAGGGGTAAAAAAATTCCTAAAAACAATCTACATCATCTAGAGAGATCCAGGAAGGTGTCCTGGGGTGGAATAAGAGGCTGCGAGAGCTGGGAGACGGAGAAGAAGTGCGCACTGAAGCTGTGGATGATAACAGAGAAGCACTCAGAGGCTGCTCAGGATGGAAGTGTGCAGTGATCAGGATGGACTCTGCACAGCTTGGAGTCAAACTATGAACATCTACCACTCTTAGAGAAGAAGATCTGGATCGTGGATTATTATATACAAGCAAGAGCACAAGATCATTTGAAGCCCTGTCTTAACTGAAGTGAGGCTCTTCACTGCGTTCTCAGTGAAATTTAAAGTTTTCAGGAATTGTTTTTCTTTCTTTCAACACTTCGCAACCCATCTTGGAATGGACAGAGACGGATCAGCAAGATCGTTTCTCCCCTTAAATATTAGTCTTGTGCCTGTAACTGAACTTGCACTTGTGCACTTTGCTTTACTTCAGTGTTTGTGCGCGTGCACGAAAAAATAAATAAAACCCCCCTGATCACGATACACGGTCGTGGGTTTGACGCCCCGGTCTCCTTTTGGACATCTTTGAACGTTTGGTTTGGACTTTGTGTAGACTATAATAGCGCCCCTTGCTTCGCTTCGCTTCGCCTTGCCTTGCCTTGCCTCGCCTCGCCGCCTATCAGGATTAAAGCTGCAAGGTTAAACCCCCGAGGGACGAGGCCATCCATCTGCCCTTTGGACTCACTAACTCAGTAGGGTGCAACACGCGGATCCTAAGAAACCCTTGCTATTTTTAGGGATAGTGATGGGGTAATTGGCGCTGGAAATGAAGACACCCACCCCCTTACCCCCATCTTGAGCACACCAGCACTCCCAGCTTCAGCTGCTCCGAGATCCGGACTGGAAAACTGACCAGCGTCAAAACTGGTCTTCAGCTGGATTCCTCAGTACTGGAGGACGAAGATAAAACTAGCTACAATGCAAGCAAAGCTAACTTTAGTAACCAAATAATTTCATCCCCTTACCATCAGAGAAATATATATATATAGAAATATATACCTAGATTATAGATATAAATAGATATATAGGTTATATACGTAACAGAGCATATATATATATGTATATATACATATATATATATATATATATATATATATATGATATAGATATATATTGCAGAGTCGTAGTTTGAATATGAATAAGTATATTATATTTTTTATGAGCATCGTTGCCTAAAAGCCCAATCCATTGCCTTAGATTTACCGTAATAAAGAGAAAAGCACGGAAACAGCGTTGGGAGAAAACGAATGGTGCCTTTTTTTTCGTTCATCTGTGTCGTCACTTCAGGAATTGGCTATCGATCGAGGAATACTTCTGTCATCACTGACTTGTAGTACGAATCCAGCGCTATCGGATATACATACACTTGTATCAAAGATTCATCCGAGCACGTGGACGGGATTATCCTGACGACTTTCCCCCAAAAGTGATTGTTTCGTCGTTTTACTTTCTTTAATTAAAATACAAACAAACTTGATTGATGTAATTCTTCGAAGGAGCTCCACACAAAAGCCTTTCCGATGGTGATCACTTCATCCGTGGAGGAGAAGCCGCAGCCTTCTAACAGAATGGTCGCCAACCTGTCGACCGACTCCTGGATCGGCAACTCGGATCAGAGTCGCTACGTACCGCAGTCGCACCTGCTCCGGAAGCCGTCCAAAAGTTAGTACGCCCTCTGTTTTCACTCGCATTTTGGCCGCATGGGCCTGGTCAGCGCTGCAAATGATCGCCGACATCCTGCTGTTCCGTTCGTGCGCTGGTGTATGTTGGGAGTGTCTATAGATCGTCGTCATGGTTACATTTAGCTAGCTAGCTTAACTGTAACATAAGGTAGTTCAGTTGACGGCGCACCAAGAGCGCAAAAGTAGAATGAAACCAACTTAGGTTTACGCTGATGCTTATAAAGAACACACAGTGATAAACGTGTAGGTACTATGGTGCGTACAATGAAGTATTACGTTTTAAATCGGTCCACGTTGCATTTTGTATCGAGATCTCTCGTGCTAAAATTGGATTAGTCCAGATAGGAACGTACCATTTTGTTAATTTGAATAGTGAATATTATGATAATTGCGTAATTTAAGGCGCAGTCTATGATGTTATTATGAATGTTTACTCAGAGTTAGTTAACGTGGCTTTCGCACGATTAGAACAGAATTACGGGATTGTTGTATTTTTCCTCGTGAGCAGTCACGATATTGTTGAATATCACGGTATATTCCGTTACCGATTATCAGCACACACCTATTGGGCTTCAGAGAATAGACTACTTTTAAAATAAGGCGTGTTTCCAGCTCGTAGTTTGGAGAACCTGCTCCAGATTTTGTTTTGTTTCATTCTTCTTTTTTTTTTTTTTTTCCTGATTCTTTCACACGCTTTAAACCCCCGTCCCGTCCCCCCTGTGGTCTCGTGTTCCTCTTCCCGCTATTGTATTAGTTTCATTCCTTCAAACAATCATGGGAACGATTGACACGGTGCTGCAGAAATGGAGAAACGGAGATCTTTGTGTGTGTGTGTGTGTGTGTGTGTGTGTTTTGCGCAGGCTGGATGCGCACTGCGCTGTGCTGTGAGCTCAGCGATGATCATCCTGTTGCTGGGAATGTTAGAGCAGAGCAGAGAGAAGCGAGCGCTCGAGGACGGAAACACAGACGTAACTAGCGTAACGGCGATAAAACCAGAGAACTATCGCCCTTACGATTTCTGTCTTTACGGAAAGCGTTCAGATAGAGTTTATAACACGCCCCAGTCCACGTCCCATGATGTGCGAGAGCAACGTGGCCGGAGTTCCACACTTTAATTCGCACTTTGAATCGTTCGACTTTAACGCCGTGTCGCTCGGAGGAATAAAACTCCACCTGAACCGTTACATAATGCGAGTTTTTAGAGTTGAGACCTGACTTGCGTTAGCAATCCGGCAGTGCATTCTGGGTAAAATGTGCTCAACACCATGTTGACTTGATTTATCATCTAACGAACTTTCCTTACACAAAAAGTGTTTCTTTCGTTTCTGGCTGTTTTCTCATTCTTTACTAACGTTTTTAAGTCGCTCAGGTTTCACTTTTTTTTGAAGACAAGACATGATTTTTCACTGAAACGAAACCATGTCTTGCATATTACTTAATGTTTTAGGAATTACGCTAAGTTGGGGCTTGTCACAGAGATCCGTGGATTGCAGAGTGGCTCATAGTACCAAAAAAAAAAAAGTTATTTTGTTTGGATTCAAACGAGACCTTTTGACCAATCATAGCAGTTTGCTCTTCAGCTCCTTAACCAATCAGAAGTTTCATTCGAGAGCAGGTCTGTGTGAGAACTCACCTGGAAAACAATGACATGAAACACTAGATATACTTTACAAAAATCAGAAATATTGTCACAGGCTTCTGTCAAGCTTTTAAAAGTTCATAACGAAGAACGTGAAATACAGACTGAACTACGAATTAAACAAGCATCTATAGAAATGATTGTTTATCACACAGTTGTTTACAAACTTAGAGCTCGATGAGTGTGGTCAAAAATCAGACTTTAAACTGGACTCCATTTTACTTCTTGTTTGTTTTTGCTCTGTTACTCAGTCTCTTCGAATCAGGGCGGGCAGTACGATGATGCACTCGATATCGTGATATATTACAATACGCCTTTCAGAGATATCGTGTAGAAGTCGCAATTTCTTTTGATAACTTTTTATTTTAAGTAACGATTACAAATCCTAGAAGCAGGTCTTTAAACATTTGTGATATCGTGATACGATATTGTCGTCGTATCGCCCAGCCCTCGGGAAAAGTCCCACTTCCATCGTAAGTCACGGAGCTTTGTCGCGTCTAAAAATAGTAGTGAATAATATCGTTACCAAATTCGTAACAATTTATCCGAACCCCCGACGTACAAAAATGCCGTAGGAGTTTTATTTCACTTTGTGATTAAGAATAATAAATGGCATCTAATATCTTTACAAGTCTTTACTGTTAGATTTCATCGGAGGTAAAACGTGTCACTGGTCGAGCCTTGCTGACGTTCGATGAGTCGTGATAATCGAAATGTTTCAGCGCCAGACTGATGACTCCACGTCTTTATTATAACGTTTTCTAACGTGATCCTGTTATTATTATCTTTTGGGAAGCCACACTTCACAAATACAATAGCGTTGTAGTTTCAAAAACAAAAACCAAACAATTTATATGATGTCTACAAAAATAAATTGATCTGATTTATATTATTTTTACATTTTATATTGATATTTTATGTTAATTTGTATTATTATTATTATTTTTTTTATTTAGGCTTATAAGAAAAAAGTAGAATAGAAATCTGTAGAATTTCAGTTTGTAATTAAATTTAGTTAAAAAAAAAAAAAAAAGTATTTCAGAAAAGTGTGCTGTGACATCATTTATCCCCGTACCGTAGAAACTGATTATATCGTCTTATACAGCGCTACTTCCTCGCTACGTCCTGTTCATGGGTTCTGTTGATGATGTAACGATGATGTCATCAGCCCCGGTTCCCCCATTGGCCGGTTTGTGCTTCGTCTGAAAGAAGTCAGGAATGTTCGTGTTGTGTCAGAGCTGTGGGAGGAGCTTATTGTATTTGCAGAGGGGCGGCGTCAGGAAACAGGAAGTGGTGACGACGTTTCTGTTCCGGAGGAAATCCCGCTGACTCGTCAAATCCCACAATGCACTGCAGTAGTGATGTAACATTCATGTGGCCTGAATAGTGAATAGGGGGTGTGGTTTGGGACACGCCCACAGTAGACCAATGATGGTGTTTAGTGAACAGGGGGTGTGGTTTGGGAAACGCCCACAGTAGACCAATGATGGTGTTTAGTGAACAGGGGGTGTGGTTTGGGAAACGCCCACAGTAGACCAATGATGGTGTTTAGTGAACGGGGGTGTGGTTTGGGAAACGCCCACAGTAGACCAATGATGGTGTTTAGTGAACGGGGTGTGGTTTGGGACACGCCCACTACACTGACATCGGTGTTTATGTGGCCATGTTATGGGTTTAGCGTCGTCCTCTAAGCCCCGCCCACGCAGTCATTTCATTGGTTATTTGTGTCTCTGAACCAAGAGAGCGGGAAAGAAGAGATTTTTCTTCAATGTGGAAACAAAAGAATATAAAAAAAATGCAAACAAAAATAATGAAGTGAGAGAAAATGAGAGATGTTTAGTATTTTATGTTTTATTTATATATTTATTTTGTGATGATAAAAACGCTGTACAAATAAGATGAATATTAAAGTTATATATTACTGTACACTCGTATAGCAGCGACACAAACGTCATTTCACTGTTCTCACAGTGACATTCAACGCTATTCTGTAAATTCTATTCAGTTCTATTCACCAGATTTGTACGGTGTGTAAACCAAGTGTTTATAAGTTTATCGGAAATGTTCAGAAATCCTCAAAGCCCCGCCCACAGAATCATATTTCACAAATTTCACAAATTTCATGTTTGTGTCTTAAACCATGAGGCACAGGTAGAGCGCTCTACTTATCACATAAACATTAAAATGTAATAAATCCGATTAACGCGAAACGTTCTGAGAAACGGATTCTTAAAAGAAAAACTTTGCCACCATAATGAACGTAAGAAATCGTTATTAGAAATCGTTAATGTGCTTTCCTTCTTTACTGACTCCTCTTAACTTTTTTTTTTCGTTTTAAAGTGTGTAAAGTGACTGTCTATACGTTCTGCGATTGTGACTCCTTTCCAGAAAATGGGGGATTTTCTAATAAACTCTGGCAACCCAGCTCCAGCTCCACTTGTGCTTATCGCCGCTTCACTTATTGTGTGGTTATTTATATCCGTGTATCCAACCGACTTCTCTGCTGTTGTCTATTTCTGTCGTCTCGCCTGCGAGCGAGTGCGCGCGCGTGTGTGTGTGTGTGTGTGTGTGTGTGTGTGGAGGGTTTTAGCTGTATGAGTAACGGTCTTAAACATAGACATGGCTCTGACCGTCAGACTCCGTGAACCCAACAGCTCCAGCTCATCAGGTTTCATGTTACGCTTTTATCTCAGTGAGTTTGTGTCGTTTTTACGGGCCGCCATTCAAAATCAGAGAAACGATGCCCTTGTGCCCTTGCGCCCTTGTGCCCTTGCGCCCTTGTGCCCTTGCACACTTTCCCCAGACACTTTTTCGTCTTCTGGAAGGATACAGGATGCTCAGATGTTTGCAGATAATTCTTATTTCGATTTGATTTGGAGCCGCAGGTGAAGGTGGCGGTTGTGAACGGATATACGCTGCTCGGTGGAGTTTGGACTGTGGGTGTTGGCGTGGGTGTGTGTGTGTTGGCGTGGGTGTGTGTGTTGGCGTGGGTGTGTGTGTTGGCGTGTGTGTTGGTGTGTGTGTGTGTGTGTGTGAGGGTGGGTGTCCAAAACGACCTTTGCTCCCTTTTCACTCCAAAGGTGAAACACTACGGCGATCCCTGAACACTCGCTCAGGGACGTGCTGATTATCATTTCTGTGATTATATCGTGATATTTAAAAGTCGGCTCTCCTAACACTGCCTTCCAAACACGGCTTTATTTCCTATCAAATATGCTCCCTACTTAGGCAGCCTAATTAGGTCACTTTCAAGTGTACATGATCTTCAGTGTGCTGTGTGTTAAATATCACAGTGTAACGGATTATCAGCACAGACGCTACACAGTAAACTTATTTTTTTTTAATCTAAAGCTGTTTGACCTTTGACACTTTACAGGAAATGATGTCATTCTTCTTTCTGTGTATGTCTCCATTCATGCTTTACTCTGATTGGTCGGTTTTACTCGTCCTCCACATGTTTTTTTTTGTTGTTGTTGTCGATGAGAATGAAAACATGTTATTGAGCACTGGATGTGCGACAGTCCCTGCTGTGCAACACACTCACACACTCTCTCACACACACACACACACACACACACACACACACACACACACTCTCTCACACATACACACACACACACACACAGCTACTCTTTCTTTTCTTTTTTTTTTTCTATTCCTCATTCACACTCAGAGTGTACCAATTGTGTCCCAAACCGCAGTGAACGTTCACTCTCTCACTCACAAAATCCCACAATGCACTGCAGTACTGTCCAACTACACAGTACCCATGATGCACTGTACTACTGGAAGAATGTACATGGCCTGTATAGCAAGTAGGGTGTGTGTGGTTTGGGACACGCCCACAGCGGACTGACGACGGTCGGTATAGCGAGTAGGGTGTGCGTGGTTTGGGACACGCCCACAGCGGACTGACGACGGTCTGTATAGCGAGTAGGGTGTGCGTGGTTTGGGACACGCCCACAGCGGACTGACGACGGTCTGTATAGCGAGTAGGGTGTGCGTGGTTTGGGACACGCCCACAGCGGACTGACGACGGTCTGTATAGCGAGTAGGGTGTGCGTGGTTTGGGACACGCCCACAGCGGACTGACGACGGTCTGTATAGCGAGTAGGGTGT
>JAKKZJ010000022.1:405501-420670 GCA_033441845.1 Pangasius mekongensis | reverse complement strand
CATCTCATGCCCTGATGTCACTTCATTTAGATTTACATCAGGTACTAAATTAAAATAGTCACTCAGCAAACACTCTCTCTCTCTCTCTCACACTCTCTCCCTCCCTCTCTCTCTCTCTCTCTCTCCCTCTCTCAGTCCACCTGAAGCGGCACTTCATGTTCCGTAATCACCTGTGTTTGGTGTTTGAGCTGCTCTCCTATAACCTGTACGATCTGCTGCGTAACACTAATTTCCGCGGCGTGTCGCTCAACCTGACGCGGAAGTTCGCTCAGCAGCTGTGCACGGCGCTGCTCTTCCTGGCCACGCCCGAGCTCAGCATCATCCACTGCGACCTGAAGCCCGAGAACATCCTGCTGTGTAACCCCAAACGCAGCGCCATCAAGATCGTCGACTTCGGCAGCTCCTGTCAGCTCGGGCAGAGGGTGAGACACACACACACACACACACACACACACACACACACACACACACACACACTTAGTTTCTGTGGCCCCCTGCTGGAGAAAAAGACTCACTGCTGCCTTTAAGGGCTTATTAGTAAAGACGTCCTCTTTAACACACACTCGCGCTCAGGTTGTGCTGCCCCCAAGTGGACGCAAAGTGTTACTGCAGGTTTCTGAAACTGATTTATTTCCTCTTTCGCATGCTTAAAACCTGGGGGTCTGTACAAACCTGGGGGTTTTCTTTCTCCAACTTATTTTTCTTTATTTTTTTTTTCATCTTAATTTTCTTCTTAATATTCTCTTCCCTAGTTTGTTTTCCTTCTTCATCAGTAATACTTTGCTGTAGTTGATCTTCTCTTTCATCCCTCCTTTTAACTCTTGCTTAGTAAAGCTAAATCACTGAGCAGAACGAAGATGGGTCATAACACCTCTCGTGTGTGTGTGTGTGTGTGTGTGTGTGTGTGTGTGTGTGTGTGGCAGATCTATCAGTACATACAGAGTCGGTTCTACCGTTCTCCGGAGGTGTTGTTAGGAATGCCGTATGATCTGGCCATCGACATGTGGAGTCTCGGCTGCATCCTGGTGGAGATGCACACGGGGGAGCCACTGTTCAGCGGCTCAAATGAGGTACACACACACACACACACACACACACACACACACACACACACACAGTACAGAACAATTCACATCACAGCTTCATAAAGCACCATAAAGCTAGCTAACGTGACTGTATAAAATAAAGCGTTAAATAAAATTAGCGAGAAGATACACTACGCCATGGATACGACACCTCCTCGTCCTTCCTGTAGCCATGCTTCTGATTTTCTTTATAATTAAAAGTGATTATTATTCTGATTTCTAGGTGGATCAGATGAATAAGATTGTGGAGGTGCTGGGCGTTCCTCCGAACCACATGCTGGATCAGGCACCTAAAGCACGCAAATACTTCGATAAGCTCTCAGACGGCCTGTGGACCGTCAAGAAGAACAAGGACATAAAGAAGGTACTTTATCCTTCAGCCTCCGTGAGTAGCACTCTGCTTCTAATTAACCATTAAACCCATTAACCCCATTAGATCCATTAAACCCATGAGATCCATTAAACCCATTAGAGCCATTAAACCCCGCCCTCTTTACATCACACACACCAGCAAACATCATAACACTGTTTCTAATTAACCATTAGATCCATTAAGCCCCGCCTCTTTTACATCTCTCTCTCACACACACACACACACACACACACACAATCTCTCAATCATCAGGAACTGTCTTCTTCTAATTAGTCATTAAATCCGTTAAACTCAGTAAACCCCGCCCCTTTTACATCACATGCACCATCAGACATTACAACACTGTTTCAAATAAACCTAATAAGCCACGCCCCTTTTTACATCACACACACACACACACTCACTCACACATGCACCATCGAATATCAGTAACGCTGATTCTAAACAATCGTTAAACCCGTTAAGCCACACCCCGTTTTTTTCAAATGACCAAATTCTTTATTGTGCGTAAATACTATCTAATCCATCTTCATCATCATCATCATCTTCATCATCATCATCATCACTGTAATCCTCTCGTTCATGTTCTTCCCCTAAAGCTTAACTGAGTCTCCAGTGTTAGTCTGTAGCTACGTTAGCTCAGGCGAGTGAGTGACGAGCAGCTCGTGTATGAAGGGATAAGATGAGACCATGCCTCTACGCGCTTCTTCCATTTTGTATCAAACAGTAAAAGGGAACAAATTGAAGTAAAGGAAGGAACTAAAGAAGTGAAGAAACAACGGACCGCATGCAGCATTGGACTGGTCCGAGGAATCGTTTAGAAAATGTTTAGAAAATCGCAGATGAAATGTTGCTTTGTTGCAGAAATCGCGGCTCCACGTCACGCACATTCGTAGAAAATGAACGCTTGCGTCCCGCTTGGTGGCTTGTAAAAGTGAACGAAGGGTTGCCATGGTTACCTTCTGAGAACGAACTGGAAACGCAACAGAAAACTCCTGTGACACGCTAGCGTCAGGTTTGGCTAACCAGCGCCCCCTCTTGGTGGAACTCAAAACAGACCTCCATGTTTACTCACTTGTACCAAATTATTTTAATGTGTTAAACTGAAAAAGAAAAAAAAAATTCACTCTGAATAAAAACACTTCCCAGGTTCACAAAGTGGTCACAGAATCCGACCTGGAGACGACGTCAAGCGAGACACGCAGTCACCTGTTCCCCGTTCACTTCCTCCCCATTACCCATCATGCACTCTGACACCCGACTCACGCTCACTGTCTCTGTAATTATCACCGTTTTACTCGTTAGTTGTTAGTCAGTGAAGCACAGATACACACTGGATTAGCCGATCGTGCGGCGTGGTCTGTCTCACTCTCCTGACTTTCAGTTCTTATGTTTGCGTAAAGACGTAAACCTCATTTCTAAATAAACTACAGGAATCTTTATCAGATCCTCACAAGCAGGACAGGCCACGCCCACCAGAGACACACTGCGTGACATCACCAGACTGTCGCCTTTTAAATAAACTGTAACGTCAATAAATTACTGAAAATTAATCCGTGAATAAATTCACTTTGACTACATTTAATCTCAGAGTGTGTTTAGGAAACTTTTTAATCACACTTCCACTTCCTGTCTACGTCGTGTTTGCACGACAGGTTGCGTGTTCTCGTGATGTCACGCTGGTAGATCACTTGATGAAGATGATGGTGGTGATGGTGTGTGTGTGGTGTGTTGTTAATCTCCCTCTCTTTCATTCTTCTCTCTCTCTTCAGGAGTATAAGCCTCCTGCAACGCGGCGTCTCCATGAGATTTTGGGGGTGGAGACCGGGGGTCCCGGGGGAAGGCGGGCCGGGGAGCAAGGCCACGCCCCTTGCGATTACCTGAAGTTTAAGGACCTGATCCTGCGCATGCTGGACTACGACCCCAAAACGCGCATCACGCCGTTCTACGCCCTGCAGCACAACTTCTTCAAAAAGACCACAGACGAGGGAACAAACACCAGCAGCTCCACCTCCACCAGCCCGGCCATGGACCACAGCCACTCCACCTCCACCACCAGCTCCGTGTCCAGCTCTGGTACACACACACACACACACACACACACACACACACACACAGCTCAGTCCAGCTCTTCAATGAACCGAACAGGTTTGAGGTTGTTGATCTGTAACCGTGTTTCCTGACCGCAGGTGGATCCAGCGGTTCTTCCAATGACAACCGAAACTATCGGTACAGCAACCGATACTACAACAGCGCCGTCACACACACGGACTACGAGATGCAGAGCCCGCAGGTACCCGAGCACCGCGCTTCATCACCTCCTCCCTCTCTGCGCTCACACACACACACACTGACCTGTTGTGCATTAGACTCTTAGCTCAGTCACTTTATAAGCTTGACCTAGCAACAGTAACCGAGTGTGGGCGGAGTCTGCGGTGTCAGTAACCGAGACGACTGCACCTGAATACTGTTTAGTCTCAAATAATGCAGTGTTTTGTGATAATACATCTCTCCTCTCTTCCTTTCTGTTGTTCTCTTTTCTCTCTTTGTTCTTTCTTCTTTCCTGTCTTTCTTGTCGTTTTCTTTCTTCCTATCGTCCTCTTCCTTCCTGTCTTTCCTGTCGTTCTTTCTCCCTATGTGGCATCTTCTCTCTCTTCCTCTCATCTTCTTCCTTCCTGTCTTTCTTGTCATTCTCTCGTCCTCTTTCTTCCCCTCATCCTCTTCCTTCCTGTCTTTCTTGTCATTCTTTCCTCCTGTGTGTCATCTTCTTCCTTCATGTCTTTCCTCACCTGTCCTCCTCTCCTCCTTCCTTCCTGTCCTCCTCCTCTCGGTGTGCAGGCTCCGTCTCAGCAGCAGTTGCGTATCTGGCCTGGAAGCGACAGCAGCGACTCGTCGTACCCGCAGCTCCTGCTGCACAAACCGGCCGCCACGCAGCAGCGCCACTTCCTGGGCGGAGCGGCCATGATGGAGACGCTGCACCCGCACCCCGTCTACGGCCGCCAGCTTCGCCAGCAGGGCCCGGCCCAGGGTCAAGGGTCGCAAGTCCAAGGCTCGCAAGGCCAAGGCTCGCAAGGTCAGGCGATGATGTCATCACCGCCGCCGTCGTCGCAAGTGCAGGACAGCATCGAGCTGAGTCTCGGCGGCCATCATCAGCATCACCACCATCACCAATTGGCTCAGTCTTCCTTGGCTCCGCCCCTTTCTCTTCCTCCGTCGAGCCTGGACTCCAGCCAGTACGGCTCCTCCAACCTCCACCTGGGAATCTCCGCCTTTCGGACTAGAACGGCCTCTCAGACGCAGCAGATCGCACAAGCCCCGCCCACTCAGGACAGCATGGGCTACGTCCCGCCCTGTTACCCCGGAAACAACAATAACAACCCACCACAGGGAGGCGGGGTAATCACTGGAGCACCGCCCAGAGGCGGGGTTAGACCCGATTCGTCGGAGGATTCCATCATGATGGGAGGCGGGGGGGGCGGAGGCGGGCAGAGCGCGGCCAACTCTTGATAAATCTTGAACAAATTACGCAAAGCCATACACGAAAAAATTGAAAAAACAAAAAAATTTTAACGTAAATGATTTAAAACAAAAAAACAAAAACACACAGACATGTAGTACACACACACACACACACATACACACACACACTTTCAAAAACACCACACGGAGAAAAAAACTTGTGAAAATTTTAATTTTTGTTTGATTTTGTTTTGCATGGGGAGGAGAAGAGGGAGAAGGAAATAACTGTTAATTTTTTTTTTTTTTTTTTTTTTTTTTTTTTTTTGAATGAAGTGAGCAGAGGGTTAAGCCGTCAGAGAGCTTCAGAAGGTTTGTTTTTATTACTATTATCAATTATTATTATTATTATTATTATTATTATTATTGGATTTTATGTGATTTAAGGATAGGTTTGCAGCGAGAGATTTTTTTTTTTTCTGTTGAAACTTTTGTTGTGTTGTTTTGTTTCCGAGGCACGGAACGTTGACGAGCGTCGGATCGGAGCGATGAATGTTAGAGAGAAGCAGCAGGAGAGAGAGAGAGAGAGAGAGAGAGAGAGAAACAGCACCATGTATCTCAGCACGTGTCGATTATGGATTATACGATATATCGCAATATTCAACATCGTAGACGTGTGAAAACAGGCAGCGTGTTTTGGGCGGAGTTAAAGTCTGTCCTTTTCTAAATGTAGCAGAAACACAGCTGTCTATTAAAGCTCCTTATTTCGGACGCATTTCGAAGTGGCGCCCTCTGCTGCCCGGGTGGTAGCCGTTAACGTAACAATAGCTATCTTTGAAATATGATTATTTCAGTTCTAGAAACACTTTTAAACTTTTTTTAACACAAAATGTAAAATGTTAAATATGATATTAAATGCTTTAAATACGTGATAATATCGTGAGCGTGATAAAAATTTATCACCGTTTTCACTGTTTCTGTGCCGTCCTGTCGGGAGACTGAACACTAATATCGCAATATATCGTATGACTATCGTATCGACACACACACACACACACACACACACACACACACACACACACACACACCTAGGTGGAGTGACAGCGATCGTTCAGACTGTCGCCGAGGAACGCCAGCAAGTGCGTGAGAGAGAAGGAAGGATCCCGTATGATTTATATTATTATTGTTGTTGTTTTTCTGAAGTCTAGCGGTGAGTGTATATTGTTTATAAATTAATTTATTAAGAGTCACTACAGAGAGAGAAAGAGAAAAAGAGAGAGAGAGAGAGAGAGGTGGAAGGATCAGGGAGTGAGAAAGACAAAAGTGGGTGTGGTGTTTTGTTTTTTAATTTATTTGATGTGTTATTTATTATTTTGACAGACAGGTGACACTTCACACACACACACACACACACACTTTTGTTACTTCTTTTGTTTTTTGTTTTGTTTCTGTTTTTTTTAGTTTCCGATCTCGTTGGCTGACACACTGGCTTCTCTGATCTCAAACTCTGAAACAAATAAAATGAAGCAAATGACAGAAACCGTAGTCACACACACACACACACACACACACACACACACACACACACACACAGGAGGAAGTGATACAGCAACAAAAACAACAAAACCATGACAAAGCGCTCGGCCACACGGAAAAACCAAAATGCTTCCCTGTTTGTTTTTGTTTGTTTTTTGGTTTGGTTGTTTTTTTTTGTTTTTTGTTTTTTTTAAAAAAAAAAAAAACTCGTCTGCCTTCTTCATCAGACTCTCACTCCTGTCTCACCTTCATCCCTCCTCTCTCTCTCTCTCTCTCTCTCTCTCTGGCTCGCTGAATATTCTAAATCAAATCTCTGTCTCGCTTTTTCTCTCATTCTCCCTTTCGTTTAAGGTTTTTCTCTCCTCTCTCCATCCTTTCTCTCTCTCTCTCTCGCTCTCTCTTTCATGTCTTTCTTTTCCTTGCTTTATCTTTGTGTCTCACTCTTTCTTTTATTATTTCATGCTTTCTTCTTGCTCTCTCCTTCTCTCCTTCCCTCGTTATTTGTCATCATGTCATTCTCTCTCTCTCTCTCTCTCTCTCTCTCTCTCTCTGTCTCTCTCTCTCACACACTCCCTCCTTCCTCCTCTGCAACACTCTGTGAGTGCTGTTAGCCATCATGAAGTCAAAAAAAAGAAAAAGAAAAAAAAAAAAAAAGAAAAAAGTGAACTACTTCTCTCTCGGCTGCTATCTCCACTCTCAACCATGTTCGGATTGCTGCTAAAGAAAACGACAGATAAATAAATAAATAAATTAAATAAATAAATAAAAATAAATGAATAAAAAAAACTTTTTAACCCTCCTGCTTCAGAAAAAAATGAAAAAAAAAATTATAAAACCACTGCATCTCATGTATTTATTACTATTTAACAAGAAAAAAAAAGAAAAAATGAACTTGTTTTCTGCTGTTTTTTTTTTTTTTGTTTGTTTGTTAGTTTTGGGTTTTGTTTACTTTCTTTCTTGGTACAGGTGAAAGCTTGACATTTCTATTCTGTAACGGAAACATGGTATTAAACAAGTGCCTCGATTTCTCGGTCAGCCGCCGGACAGAGTGGGACGGGACGGGGGCGGAGTTTGAGCAGGGGTCAAACGACATGTATAGCTTAAAAAAAAAAAAAAAAAAAAAAAAAAAAAATTTCAAGCCTCATGTAATTGTGTAGAAAAAAAAAAAAATCCACTACAATTCAAATCCTTGTGAGAATCGGATTCGTATCGGAAGCGAGCCTCAGTATGACTGACCAATTACCGTATATTTAATTAACTGATGACATCATCATCCATTGTAATTTGTGTACATAGCACTCATGCTTCATCCAAGTTAACGGTTAAGCAATGGTAGGGTGAAAATGTCATATTTATATATATATATATATATATATATATATATATATATGAATATATATATATTATTTTTTTCTTCTCAAGGCTGCTTCTCGCGACTGGGATTCAAACCTGCGACCTTGAAGGCAACAGGACCTGCAAAACTACCTTAACTCTCTCTCACGTCAGTAACGATGACTGCTGTCCTTTCTGTTGCGGTTGAAACTTGTAATCGGCCGACACGGCTGCTTTACTTTGTATTTTCTCAACGCCACCCTTCATGAGAAACATCATGTCTGAAGTATTATCACATCATCGGTTTTTTGGTTTCTCTATTAAAGAGAAAGTTGCCTCTAATCTCACGTGGAGGAGTTCATCACACTGGCTCTGTATGGAGTATTAAAGCATTGAAGCAGCTGAAATGCGCACAATGTCTCCCTGCGTACGGCCTCCAGGTTAGCGTCGTGCGCTAAACCTGCCGAAGTGTGTGAGTCCTCCCACCGTCGGGTTCTGCCGTGCTGTTCAGGCTGAGCGCCGTCACGTTCTTCCTTTATCAGACTCAGGAAAGGGGGCGTGGCCTAAAGTCTGAAGGTGGAGGATTGTGAGGATTCAGACATGTACGTGTACGTTTAGCGCACGATGCTAAACCGGTGGCTGTACGCTTCCGTTACTTGTTAGCTACGTTAACGTCGTAGCTTATGGAGGACATTGTGGACATTTCAATCTTGGACACACTGTGGCTTTCAGAACACAACTGCAAATTCGTAAGAATTCACACGAAAAATTACGAGTGGTTGCGTTTTGGCAGTGGGCGGGGCTTAGCTTTCAGTTATCAGTTATAGGGATCAGTGTATTTGTATGTCTCTTAATCCCTATTCAAACAGGATTAGTTTTCCAGACGTGTGTGTGTGTCTTCATCATGTCCGTTAAAAACTCCACATGTACTTCAAACATCTCAATTTAATACACTCTGATTCTTTTGATCTTTACTATAAGCCTGTGCTGGAGTGGGCGTGGCCACGTTTGATCCTCAGTAGGTCACATGACCATCACGTGTCTGTAGTCTGTACCTGTGCAGGGAATTTAATAAGTCCAGGAATGACATTAGGCATCTCCACGTGGAAAACTAATCCCGTCTGAATAGAGTTTATTCTGAACAAGTATGAAGGAGAAGGACGAGAAGGAGTTTGAGGAACGTGGAGGATGATACCATTTATAGAAAGACTTTCGAATGGAACACTTTTCCTCCGTATTTAGGTAAAATAAAATAATTTATTAAATACAGTTTCATAATAACAATGCCACTTGTGTGTGTGTGTGTGTGTGTTAAAATTCTTACGAATTTGCCACGTGTGAAAGATTGATGAGAATGTCAGCATGATGATGTTGGTCAGATGTTCCAGGTTTAATGGGAAACGGAGGAACCTCAGAAACTTCGGAAGATGGACGTCTTCGTCTTCGTCGTCTCCACTTCAGCACTTGTTCTGTTTAAACACAAACACACTGTGGAAACATTTCTGACTCTCTCGGTGTTTTAGAGTTTATTACGTGGTAGGCATGTGCTACCTGTCCAAGACACTTACACACTCCTGAGCAAGCAAACAGCAAACATGTACAACGTGAACAGCAAGCTGGAAATGATCACATGATCAAAACGCAATGCATGAACTGTAGGAAAGTATTGGCACCCCCTCGAATCTGTCCTGTAATGTGAACAGACCACCACTGATAGGATGCAGATATGAATGATTCGGGTGGTGGTTTATTTTCAGTACAACACTGACATGGGGGTGTGTGTGTGTGTGTGTGTGTGTGTGTGTGTGTGTGTGTGTGGTGCAGGAACCAGTGGATCAGCTCCAGCAGTGGTTTTAGTGTTGTTTTTATTCTTTTTTTTTTTTTTTAAAAACCTCAGTATTACTGCTGAGATCAGAAGCGGAAAATAGAAAGAAATTCATTTTAGCGACTAAAAATATCTTGAATGAAGGCAAATTTAACTAATGTTTCTCTTTATCAGCACATGTGAAGCCTATTTCTAGACATTTTTTTTTTACACATTTCAAGCTTGAAATGTTCTTATTCTATTGCTGGATAATTAATTAATTAATTCAAAGGAATTCAGTTTATCTATAGCGCGAGGCAAAATGACACTCCAGTAAAATAAGGCCATTTGTAAGCATGGAATGAGTAAATATGTCTAGAAATAATAGGCATAATAATCTTCTATTTGTTAAAAAAACATCCAGTAAAGAGAAATACTTGTTGAATTTGCTGATATTCAAGATATCTTCACTTACTAAAATACCATCTTTTTTCAGTGCACCAACAAAACAGCCAATCAGAAAGACGGAAGAACTTTCAAGTCATTTGCACGCACTAACTCGTAGTGGAATTCTTAGTTTGCACATTCTAATGGAGTAGAAAATAAAATAGAAGTAATTAGTAAAATAAAAACCATGTTTAAAAAAAAAAGAAACTTAAAACAGATTTGTCATGGACACGTTTTATGTAAAGGTGAGGTGTTTGTGCAGTGTTGTGCAGAATGTAGTGCAACTTTGGAATGTATGTACGTATAAATATAAAGACTTTAATAACAGTGATAGTAAAACTGATTCTGGTGAAGGTTAGAGGAAGATTAATACATTGTACTGGGAAAAAGATGAGCTTTAGTCGCTAAGTGAACATTTACAAGGTGAGCAACAAGGTGTAAGAGTGTAGTTAACTCATATCTGCTCAGTGGTGTACCTGTGCTGTTCCATTTCTAACGATGGACGCCCGGGATTTTCCGGTATTGTCCTCAAGAGGCCGGTGTGGCTGCGAGATTCCATTCCAACCAATCAGGAACTGCACCTGATAATCCACAGGTTCCCATGCCTGGTCTTGGAGAACCTCCTTAGTGTTTTCCTGCTCTAACACACACTTGGGGCTGTTAATTAGCTGCTTAGTTGAATCTGGTGTGTTGAAGCAGACACACCAAATGTGCAGGACAGGGGGTTCTCCATGACCAGGGCTGGGAACATGTGGACTGTCAACTTCAAGTGTGGTTTCTCATTGGTTAGAATGAAAACCTAACTGAAGTTTTCCTAGAAACGATGGAATAGGGGGTGCCAATACTTTTTGCAGCATGATGGAGGGACCACAGTCAGTAGTTGTCCACTGAAAGTGGCCTATATGAAAGTGAAGCTGTATAAAGCAGCTTCAGAGATGTAGAGAACGTCTTGTGTGATATTAGAGAAGAAACGTAAGAAATGAAGATCTTCATGAAGTTCTGCTTTAAGTCCATCGTTCTCAAATTGGAGTTTGTGATTTAAAAAAAGAAAAATTACAGCAGTTTAAATCACAACTATTAAAAAAGTTATTATATTCATTATTGAGTTTTTAAAGTTATTATCTGTTTAAGCTGCTCACTTAAAGTGCTTTTAATCCAAACCTCAACACCTAAAAAAAAAACCCCAAAAACAAGCCAACACGAGTCTTATGACAAATAAATAAAAACTGAGAAATTCAGGAATGAGAAACCAAAGCTTCAAAAAAAAAAAAAAAAAAAAAGGCAAAATGTTATTGTATAAATTTAAACAATGAGCCTAATATATGAAGAATTGGACTGTACACATAAAATAAATCTGAGGTGAGGATTTTTACTTTTTTTTTTTTTTTTTAAAAGGGGTCCCTTTTAAATTTTAAATCTTCAACATCCTTGAAGTTTTAATGTGTCTCCAGTTTAACACCAATTCTAAAGATAAGGAAATGTGTGTGTCAGTGTGTTAGAGAAAAGAATTGTATTATTTTGTCTGAAAAGCAGCTGTAAAGACATCATCAGAGCTCAGGAGGAGGAGGAGGAGGAGGAGGAGGAGGAAGAAACCATAACTCAGCAGGGAGAACCCATCCTGCTCTGCGAGTCCTTCATTCCTCTTCAGTGAGAATTCATCCTGGACATGGTGGTGGAGGATCTGGAGTTTCCGGGAGAATTCACCCCGGATGGGACGCCAGACACACACACACACACACACACACACAGCTAGGGGTAATTTAGCATAGCCAGTCCACTTAATGCCACTAAAGTTATTTTCATATCAGATGTAAATCAGTCTATAAATTCTAGGTTATAAGCAGTAGAAGTTATTTGCACTGAGGATATCAGTGTGCTAGTTATAACAGGATCTACTATAACTTTATAAACATCACTCATATGCATACTAGCACTGTGTTACTGAATTAGCGCTCTGTACTGCACCTGCTATAACAGCCATTCCCCATTTTATTGCCAGTGTAGGTTGCAGTCTGTATATCTGTTGACTGCAGTTCATCAGGATGTTATTTCAGTCATTCTCCACAGTATCTAAGTCTACAATCAGTAATTATAAACTTACTGTAAATGTGTAATTCTGCACAACTGTCACACACTTTATACGCACAAAGCACAAATTATATATATCTTATATAATGTACAGTCTATGTTAGTTCAGGATTTTACAGCGTAGCCTTAAATAAAAGTATATTCAGAAGTCATTTAGTTGGATTTGTGTTGTGTTTGTAATGATGCAGTTACAGGGGGTTGACCGCCAGAGGTCGCCAGAGTGCAGCGTTTCCACCGTTTAGAAGCGATTAGTTTTAAATCTCCATAAAGCCTGTTTTCTGTCAGACACCTGAGCAGGTGGAAGAGAAGAGGGAAGGGAAATAAAAGTAGTAGAAGAAGAAGAAGAGCTGAATAGGTAATGAGCAGTCTTCTTCCAGTTTCTCCAATTCAGTTCAGGTTGGGCGGGGTCATGTAATTAAGCAGTGACGTCATCGCCGCCTCAGGTGTTTCTCGGGTTAGTGGCTTAATTGCAGCAGCGTCTCAACTTCCGTTTCATCTTCTTTTAAAAGTTTTTTTTTTTCCTTTCAGCGGTTAGTGATTAGTGTGTGGGGCTGAAATGGGTGGCGCGCGGCTGCTCTTCTCTCTGCACGTGTGTGTGTTTGGTTTGCTGGGGTGTGTGGTGGATGTAGCTGGGAGAGGTGATGATCAGAGATACAGCACCAACACATCACAGGAGCAGGAGTTTTACACCGAGCTGAGGCCGGAGATCAGGGACAGTGACGTTATCCATCATCGTCCTCATCCTCATCCTCACCCTGGCGCCATCACTCCTCCTTACCTCCTCCTCCCCATGTTCCGCCATCACTCCGTTCCTGCCGTTTCTAAGGAGCTTTTCAGTCCTGTAGCCGGAAGAAGGGTGTTCCCGAGAGTTCTGTCGAATATTCTGATCCCACAAGTCCGCCAGCCTTACATCCGGGTCACTCCCGTGAATAATAATCACGGTGTGGAGGTGTGGTGTGGCTACAGCAAGATCTCCGTCCGAATTAATAGGGCGCTGCTGAGCTTCCGGAGCTCCGCCGCTCATTTCCGGTTGGGAACATGTCCGGCGTCACGTGCTGACGGGAGCGTCCTGTATTTCCAGTACGAGCTGAATGAGTGTGGGAGTGTGCTATCGGTAAGAAAATCAAAGTTAAAAAACAAAACAAAACAAAACAAACAGTATACTCGATAAGTGAAACTCTTTCACTTCTCCAACACAAGATGGCGCAGTGAGCTGCTTTATTCATCACCTCTTAAAGGGGTTTCTCAGAGGCTCTGCTTCTTCTAAAAGGTGAAATCAGGTGAAAAGGTAAAACAGTGAAATCATGTCTAAATTTCTGGGGATATAGAATTTTTAAATATAAGTTTTATTTAATTAAAGTTTAGAGATTGTGCACACTTTTAGACACAGGTCTGTGATGCGTTTAAAAAATGATAGAAAAAGAGGAAGAACATTCATACAAGCAACCCGGTAAACCAGGTGCATAAAAAAATAATCGGCTAAAAGTAAAGTGTGTGTCAGTAGCTGCAAGTAAATATGTTCCTCCCAATCAACGTCCGTCTGAAAGATTTTCATAATTAAAAATAAAAATGTGATAGAGTGGTGTGATGAAGCGGAGGTGCTTTAGCTATACCAAAGCTGATTATTTCTCATAACAGCACATCCCCAAGTGTTTTATTCCTCTTACACCACAGCAACTTGTCAACAATTACAACTGTACAACAATTTGTTGTATACTTTTTATCCATTTATAGTTATGAGCAAAGTTATAGCAGCTATAAACAGTCGTTCCCTCACCAGCGTCTCTTCACTCTCTCTGAGTTAATAAAAGGAAAAATGCAGCTCGTTACTGAGAAACCGCAAAGAAGCGTAAACTCGTCTGTCCTGAAGACGTCGCGAAACTTAGTTACAGCTTCATCTCTGTCTGTTACAAAGCGTTGACACTGGAGACTCCTTCCATCAATGTTTCATAAACGTCTCCTTACAGAAAACTTCACCATATCAATGATTACACACGTTTTTAATCTGTTCACGTGGAGCGCCTGCTGTACACGCCCCTGTGAACGAGCTGTTACTATGGAAACATGGATTAGAACGAGCGCGTTAATATAAACCTGCGCTACTCTTATAGAGTTATAGAGAATTAATCAACACCTTCTGACCAATCAGAACATTTGATCTGCAGAAAGACGAAACCTGGAGATCTTGTCAATAAACTGTGAGTGATTTATGACTCTGAATGGGTTCTGGTTTGGATAAACGTTATCTGATGGTGAGTGAAGTCCAGCTAACATTTCTGTGGTTGTTTGTTAGCATGTCCTGACTAGCTCTTCTACAGGACATGTATACTGTTTCTTAAAATTGATTTATTGTTGAACTAAATGAGATCTTTCTCTTATTCAGGTAATAAATGGGCAGCTTTTGTACGCCAATGAGCTGCTTTACAGGCCAGCGAGTCAGGGAGCGGTCGTCAGAGCCGTGCCGCTAATGCTACCCATCCAGTGTGCGTACGATCGGTAAGCACGAGTCTCAACATGGCAGACAGAACTGTCTGAGGAACACCAGAGAACATTAGCTGTTTTATTCACAGATTATAAGTTATATTTGTTTATGGATTGGCAGAAGATCTTGTAGCTGCATTTGGCATAATGCATTGTAGTTAGCTAGTTAGGTTTGTTAGCTTGCTCTGAGTTTTAAAATGCTAGTATTTTAGCCTTTGCTAGCAAGACGGACTCTGTTTTCAAATCTTTTTAATATTTTGTTAGTTCATTTACTGTAATTTTACTTCATGCGTGTTTACTGTAATTCTAATTTGCTGGTTAGCGCTACTTCAAGGGTCGCTAGTGAAGCTAAAGTTAAGCAACCTACAGCGTTTGTGAAATGTATGGTGCTAAATTTACAGTTTCTCATCAGAAAATAAATGTGATGTGTTGAATATTTTTGCACTGAAATAATCAAAGATTAAATTAATTTCCTCATTTTGTTGAATCTTTTCTCCAGATTTCACTATTCGTACAAAATCGGCTATTTGCCGGAACTTCGTCCGCAGTCATTTCAGAAGACGTTGG
>JAKKZJ010000022.1:393425-405401 GCA_033441845.1 Pangasius mekongensis | reverse complement strand
TTTCTCCAGATTTCACTATTCGTACAAAATCGGCTATTTGCCGGAACTTCGTCCGCAGTCATTTCAGAAGACGTTGGTCAGGAAGCACGTGTTCAGTCTCTCTGTGTGTAACGGTGAGACGGAATTCACGTTCACGCAGTTTAGTGTTTTAGCTCGCCGAAATCGAGTGTGTAATCGAGCCTGTGTGTGTGTGTGTGTGTGTGTGTGTGTGTGTGTGTGTGTGTGTGTGTTACAGATAAGTGGGAGGAACTCGGGACGAACAAGAGTTACGTCCTCGGAGAGCCTATGTACTTTGAAGTCAGCACAGGAATCATATCGCAGGACGAGAGCGTTTACGTCGAGGCCTGTCACGTTACGGCGAGTGAGGATTCCAACTCCACCCAGCGCTATGATGTCATCAGCAACTACGGGTAAACTGGCACGCGGTTTTACTTCCTGCTCCAGACGCTGTCACCATGATGCTTAAGTTTTTTATGCTTGTTTTAGCTGCTTGGTGGACAGTAAGAGGACAGGAAGTCAGTCGCGCTACGTCTCGAGGAAGATGAACGTCCTTCGCTTTTCACTCGATGCGTTTTCGTTCGCCGAGGCGGCTTCAGAGGTACCGCTTTATACTTTAAATTTAAAATATAAGTAAAGTAAATATCATGGAGTCTGTTGTAAAGCTTATAAAGGCTTCTTGTTTTATTTTTAACTTTTGCTTTTTTTAACTAAGTGTTATATAAATTCTAACGTAAATTATACATTTTATTTAGAATTGTGATGTCTCTGTAAGCCTTTTTTTTTTATTATTACATAATTAAGCATTATACAGAATAAAAAGGTGTATTGTACATTTTATTTTAATTTCTGAAAAAAATATTCCAGCATTTTTCACTCTAATTTCTGTCCGTGGACTGAGAGAAGAAACTCTGCAAATCTGTTTTTCTGCAAACTCCATTAGAACGGAAGTCTAAGGGCAGATGCTGAACTCCTTGATTGAATAAATGTTTGTTACGTGAATAAAAATCAAGAATTCCAACCTGCAGCCGCTGACCAACACCGGAGCGATGCGGCAAAAAGTGGTTCCGGTTACTTTACACTTTCCTGTAGAATTACTTTCTCACACAGATGTTTATAGACAGAGTTGAACATCTGCCCTTAGACTCCTGTTCTGATCGTGTTGGATGGAGATGAAGTTGAAACACTGGGGTTTTCCTTTAACAAACTCCTTTTTTTTTTTTTTTTTTTTTTTTGGGTGATCGTGGTTGTGATTGGTCGTTCTGTCGATCAGCGTTTTTATTTGCACTGCACCGTCCTGGTTGGAAACGCGTCCGCGAGCACCACAGCGAAGTCCTGCACCTACAGCGAGTCTGAGCACAGGTGAGTTTAATCCTCTTTTATGCCACAGCGCTGATGAATCCTGGACTCTGATTGGTCAGAAGGTGTTGATTAGTTTTCTATAACAGCGGCTCTGACAATAGCGCAGGTTTATATTAATGCGCTCGTTAAAGTAATACGTTATCGTTTCTATAGTAACGGCTCGTTCACGGGGACGTGTATGGCGAACGCTCCACGTATTAGATGATGTGTGTAATCGTTGATCTGGTGAAGATTTCAGTAATTCCTGTGACATTTATGGAAGGAGTCTCCAGTGTCAGTGCTCAGGTTTTTATCCAGATCTTGTAGAGTGTGATGAGTAATGATCTTAAAAAGCTGAAATCTCACAGACTGAATCCGGGTTTAAATCAGGAGTGTGTGTGCGCGCGCGCGGAGTGTGTGTGCGCACCTCTGAGATGTTTCTGTAATCAGGTGGGAGGAGCTGGACGGAGACGCCGCCGTCTGTAACTGCTGCGACTCTCAGTGTCGGCCTCCGGGGTTCAGTGAGTTATTTACGTTTATATGTTTATGTTTTAAAGTTTTACGCTTTATAGTTTAAAAAGAACATGATATTAATTGCTGTTTGTGTTCTATATTTTACATTTTTCCATAGTTATATAACTTCATGACTTCAATAAAAAGTAATCAACAAATTATTTTATAATAACATTTACAAAATAATGAATCTTTGAAATTATCAACCTATTACTTACTTTTCTTATACTTTTTAATTATTAAACTAAACACTTAGCAGTAAATAAAATTATTTTTAGAATTTGTTCTTTCAGCCTTTTTATATATATATACTTGTATTTAATTAGTTTTTATATAATTTAAGAATTTTAAAATCTCTATTTTATAAATCGTATTTTAATTTCTATAATCAAACCTTTTTGTGGCTGAAAATAATAAGATAATTATACATTCCAAACAATGCTAAATTATTACACAATAAAAATATACGCAAGGCACGTGTGTGAGATTTGATGATATTAAAACATTTAGAATTATAATAATGACCCGTAAAACGAATACCTCAAATTCTAATCTCTATGTTGTGTTTTGTTTGTTGTGATTTGCGCAGACTCGTCGTCCTGTGTGGAGCAGGCCGTGGTGACCAGCAGGCCGTGGAGTTTAATCCACAGTCAAGTTCTTCCTGAAACCGCAGACGAGTGGCTGAACACGGTGCCGGGTTCCGTCCTGTTACACCACCACCACCACCACCACCATCATCATCGTCGTCCTGAGGGGGAGGAGTCACAGGAGGAAGAGGAGGAGGTACATGAGAAGGAGGAGGTGTGTGTAGGGGAGGAGTTAGAGGAGGAGGTTCTGATCGGCGTCACAGAGCCTGAGAATGATGAAATGATGATGAGGGACGAGGGGATGGAGGAAGGAGACGCAGGGAACGTGGCAGAAGATGGAGAGAAAGAGAAGAACGAGGACATCGAGGTTCGGAAAGAGGAAGGAGAGATGCAGAAAAACGTGACAGACTTTGTGGCGAAGTTCTCAGAGGGAATCTGGGAAGACGAGGAGACGCTGAAGGAGAACACGTCACTGCAGCGGAGACGGACTCGAGTTTCTGCGAGCGAGGTGGAGTAAAGGTCACTGAGCGAGTCCTGCGTCTCCGTCTCACCACGTCTCGTCCCAGGCAGGAATGTCACAACATCTGAAGGGTTTACAGTATTTAGCGCAAAACAATGGATAAAATGGATAAAGCGCAATATTTGACTGATGCTGTCTTTTGGCTGCTAAAATTTGTTCTTATGCTGCTCTGAGATTCCTAATTCCTGCTCTTCTCTGATCCCTTCAGGAATCCTGCTGGAGAAAATGCAGGGAAAAATCACCTGAACTTTCATACTAAAGTTCTGCTTCATGATGAGTTTATACAGAGCTTGTATAATAAATAAATAAATAAATCAAATGTAAAATGCTAAGCCTGGATTTCTCGGCCGCTGAGATTAACCGCGTGAGTGAAAGAACCGCGGCGACGTGGCGTTGGGGAAAGAGAAAGCGTTAAATGGTGAAGTTTACAAATTAGGATCGTACACAGTCAGATCAGGATCACTGTTAAAATATTGATCACAAATCATTACACACGACTGATATAAAAACTTCTGGGTGAAAAGAAGCTCAGAATTTATCCTTTTTAAAATACATTTCATTCAACTTTTGTAACAAGCATGTAAAGTAAATAAAGACGTAAATAAATTGCATTACAGAGAAAAAACTTCAACTTCATCGAACAAGTGCTGAGTATTTTATCTAAAACTAACAGTCACTGCTAAAGAGAACAAAACTAATGTTGAAGCCTGATTCAGCAAAGTCACATTAACATTTACAAAATGTTCTTTTAAGACATTTATAAGAATTTTTTACTTTTGTATTATTTATAAGAATAATTTTATTTTTAGACTCGGACACATCAGGCTGAAACTGGAATATACACACCACACAATTAAATCTTTTTTTTTTTTCTTTAAGTTTATTTATTTTTATTTAGGAAATAGTTTCCTGTAATAATTACTGTGTTAATTAATATTTTTTGTACAGAATAATCAGCTGACTGCAGGATAAATGTCTGTAATGTGTTCATTCTAAATCTTCACTTTACAGAAAAACAAATTTGTGTAAAATTAAAATTTATACATGTGGGGTTTGTTTTTTAGACACTTTGTTGAACATATTCCATTTTATATTTACATGATGTCTTTTTCATTTGTGAGGTCACATGATCTCAGAGCGTAACGTAGTGAAATTCACCTTCACATTGTGTTTTTTTTTTACACGATAACATATTAATCACAATCATGTGACCTGTATGTGATTTTTTTTTTTTTTTTTTTCTGTAAAGGTTTCTTACAGAATGTGTTGTGTGTCTAATCTTATAAGTAGTGACCTGACCCTTGACCCCTTTAAATAATTTAACATCAGTAACAGTGATTAGGTGATCGTTAGATAAGGTTAGAGATCAGAGGAGTTTGATTGTGGTGCATTAAATCACACAATCCACATTTAGATCAGATATTTTAACTGGCTGGTTGCACATGTACAGCAGGTCACCTGAAGAAACTCATCAGCTCATCAATACACCTGCTCCGGGTTCAAGTGAGTGAGTTAGAGGAGAGAAAACACTAAAACATGCTATAAAGTGTAACTGTGTTGTGAATAAGGAGCATTCTCCTGTTTCATATCATACACTAAAGCCTGCAGACAGCATCACTGGATCAATATTTTACTCCCAGAGGAGATTTTAATAGAACTACAGCTTGAAACAGTTGCTGGTTTTGATACAGTACAGTGTCTGAGCTGCAGAATAACAGCGTGAGCATCACTGAGCGGTTAGAAAATCACTTTTCCTCCCTGGGAGTCGGTGTGGTGCAGCGCATCCTCTCCACCAGCAGGTGTCGCCATAAACCGTGCGAAACGCCATCATTACTATAATAACAGCTTTATTAAAGAAAACTATAAATTCATAAAGACTCATTTTTCTTCTTCATCATCATCATCATCACTTCTGCTGCCTTCAAGTTCTCGGAAGGTCGTGGTACGACGTGGTTCTGGTCGGAAGAACGACGTTTATTTGGCCTTAAAGAAAGAAAAATAAAGAACTGAACAATTCACGTGCAAAAATGATCACTTAACCCTTACAGACTCCTGCTGACGTCACACTCACGCTGTTACTGACACGCCCCTAACTCGCAAAGTCGGGGCTCATAGCAAACAAACAAACAAACAAACAACGAGTTTCTCGTGCTGTAATGACGTCATTGCGGTGGTGTTAAGTGTTTGCTGACTTGAAGGCGGCATTAAAACTTTACACTGAGGATTTCCACACATAACCGGAAACAGGTTCCCAGCTCGCGCTTTTTTTTTTTCTTTTTGTCTGATTCACGCGCCAGGTGTGAGATTAGCTAATTAACGCAGAGGGCGTGGTGCATTGTGGGGTATATCTCAGGCGCGTGGGAAAGCGCGAGCCTCTTTACTGAGTGAATGTTTCTCAGGGGGTTTTCATGCCCGGTTATGGGGCTCATTCTGACCTCCATCTGCGCGCTCATGGGTTTGTTCTCTCCAACCGCGCGCGCCGCCGGTACAGTCCCGGTCCTGGTCCCGCAGGAGCGGCTCGAGGCGCCGTATTTGCACCTGCCCGTGTACCTGCATTACAGAAAGCCGCGCGTGGACAAACAGCACTTCTCACCGGCGCACGTCAAGAGCCGCGAGCCGCTGCCCGAGCGCGTGCGTCAGGTCCTCGTGCCCGCGCCCAGGCGACGCCTGAAGACCCGCGTGAGGCCGAGCGGCCCGGTGAGCGTCGCGTGCAGCGCGACGGAGATGCGCGTGCGAGTTCACACGGCGAACCTGGCAGCCAGCGGCGAGCGCGTGCACGTGAGGCTGGGCACGTGTGACGTCAGCAGAAGCACCGAGCAGAGCGCTTTATTCCAGTACGAGCTGCACGAGTGCGGCGCTCAGAGACAGGTACCGGCTCCTGCTCCAGCTGTTTCATGAGCAGTTCATTAGTTTAATTATAAATCCGGCCGCATTTCTGCATTATTGTGAAATCAAAATAAAATTCCCACAATCAGTGTTTACTTTTCCCTGGAGTCCCGGATGCTTCACCTTTCACCTAATTTGCATAAAATGTGTTTCTGAGATTTGACATTTGGTGCTCTGATTAATGACGTGTAATTTCATGCATCAGCAAAAAAAAAAAAAAAAGTATTTATTAAATACACCACAGAGGAAAAGAATCTGAGTTTAGTGTGTGTGTGTGTGTGTGTGTGTGTGTGTGCATGATAAATCTAGAAATATACCTAAATTAAACATATATAAAAATTATAAACGCATTTAATGAACTGAATTCCTCACTGAAGTTTCTACACGAAGATTCTAATTTCCGCTCTCTCTCTCTCCCTCCCTCCCTCCCTCCCTCCCTCTCTCTCTCTCTCTCTCTCTCGCTCTCCCTCCCTCTCTCTCTCTCTCTCTCTCTCTCTCTCCCTCCCTCCCTCCCTCCCTCCCTCTCTCTCTCTCTCTCTCTCGCTCTCTCTCTCTCTCTCTCTCGCTCTCTCGCTCTCTCGCTCTCTTTCTCTCCCTCTGTCTGTCTGTCTGTTTGTTTATTTATTTATTTATTTTGTTAATGCAGATCATCAATAAAACAGTTGTTTATTCCAACATGCTCCACTACACCCCTGATGCAGGTGGGTCAGGTTCTGAGATGTTCTCTGTACCTGTGCAGTGTCGCTTTAACAGGTGAGTCCCTTTCATCACTTCTCTCTCTCTCTCTCTCTCTCTCTCTCTCTCTCTCTCTCTCCCTCTCCCTCTCCCTCTCCCTCTCCCTCTCCTCTCACCCGGGCACATGATCAATGATTTCAAAACGATCTCACACGTTCAAAATATAAACCCTGACCGAACACAGCACTAGCGTTATGAAGTTAACACACCTGAGCTGTGAGCCTCGTGCTGATTGGTCGGTTATGGACAGGTGAGCAGTTCGGTGCGTTTTGGTTCACACTTCTGAGCTGAACGCGGATCCGCGCTGCCAGCCGAGCTTTAGCTAGCTAATGTTACTGTTTCATGATGAAAAACTAACATGGCTTTCATTAGCCACCATTAGTGGTGCGTAAGGGATGATCCACGGCCAGGTGTGTGTTACACGGTTTTAATGCAGCACATGGAGGTAAAGAATCACCTGAAGCGAAGCAGAGTGCAATAAAACCGTGTAACGTGTGCATTTGAATGAAAGGATAAAAATAAGAGTTTTTATTTATTTATGTACAAGTCACTAGATTTAGAGTTCTGCTCTAAATCATGCACTGAGATAAAGTAGTGCGATAAGATTAGTTATTTTTTAAAATAAATTATAATAAATAGTTATTAGAGAGAGAGAGTGTGTGTGTGTGTGTGTGTGTGTGTGTGTGTGTGTGTGTGTGTGTGTGTGTGTGTGTGAATTACCTGTGTCTGTGCCGTGTCTCTGCTAATAATAAAGCTGTGAGTTTAGCTATTGTATGCGACTGTAACTGTAGGTTGCTATGGTTACGGTTGTTTATAGGCAGCGCATTAATTTAAAACGGTGATTAAACTGACTGGAGTTACTTGTGCACTCAGTGCACACCTTCCAGCCAATCAGAACGGAGTATTCAGACAGACGATGGTATAAATCACAATAAACTTGAATGAAAGTTTAAATTCGTCATGTTTCCTCTCCTGGAGCTTCTTTGTTCTTCTTCTTTTTCACAGGTTCCACTATTCGTACAAGATCGGTTTCGTGCCGTCTGTTGAAAGGTTGAAGTTCTTTAAACCCATGAAAACCAAAGGCGGCGTCACACTGACCGCCTGTGATGGTAATGACGTTGAAATACCAGCCGCAGTTCTGAAGTCGTGTTCTCTGATCGCTTTTCCTCGTGTCTCGCTGTGTTTCAGCGCAGTGGAACAGACTCTCGCCCGCTGAAGCTTTCGTTATCGGACAGCCGATGTACTTCGAAGCCGAAACTCTCTACGTGCCCGATGAAGAGCGGTTATTCGTGCATTTCTGTCACGTGACCACGAACAGCTCGCGTATCTCCACGCCGCAGGTTAAGATCATCGACAACTACGGGTAATAAACGATAATAAAGATAACGGTTCCTCTTTCACTGGTTTTACGCCTGATGACGGGTGAATGTTTGAGAACGAACTGTCGCGTTTCACTTCTTTATCTTCAGCTGCTTGATCGACAGCAAGAGCAGAAGCCAGTCCAGGTTCATAAACAGCGGCAGGAGGAACGTCGTCAGGTTCACCATCGACGCCTTCACACTGCAGGGAAAAGTGCAGAAGGTACAAAAGCGCAGGTCATGCTGCTGTTCATCCCCAGCTAGTGTTCACTTCGAGCTTTTATTTAAAGCATAATCCTGTGCAGGCAATCTGACGGAGGAGCCGTTCAGAAAGATCAGTGACTCGCACAATAAACTGATAAACTAGTGAGTGATGGATAATGAATGTGACGTGTAAGGAATAAAACACCATGTCATGCTGTTAAAGGAAAATCCACATACAGTGCGAATTTTCTTTCTTGAAGTTAATAAGACAAAAAAAAAAAAAAACACACCTTATGCATGTTACCGAGAAACTCCAAAGAAGCGTAAACTCCTTTTGTCCTGAGCTCTTACGGCTTTACCGCTGACTGTTAAAGTGCTGACACTGGAGACTCCTTCCATAAATATTTTTGTGGAGCGTTTGCTGTACACGTCCCAGTGAATGAGCTGTTACTATAGAAACGATAACGCATTCGAACGAGCGCATTAATATAAACCTGCGCTACTGTCAGAGCTGCTGTTATAGAGAATTAATCAACACCTTCTGACCAATCAGAGCAGTGATGGTGTATAATGACATGTCACTGCTGAGGAGCCGTTTGAGTTTTGAAGTAGGCGGAGCCTAAAGCAGCCTATTGAACATTAACGCTTGGGATGAAGCTTATGGTCACAGCCACTAGAAAAATAACTAAAATAAAACAGTGTAATTTCGTGTGTGGGTTCTCCAGTTGTTTTTGTGATTAAAGACAAAAACAGTGGCCCAAAAATGGGTAAAAATACAATAAGAAACTCTTTAGTACATTCTGTGTTTAGAAACTTTTTTTTTTTTTTTTTAAACATCATTAACTTTTTTTTTAATCACAGTATCTGTTCATTCACTGCGAGATGTCGATCAGAAGCGTCGTTCCAACAGAGACGTCAAAGTCCTGCACCTATAACCGGCTGGAGCACAGGTCCGACCCAACAGCTCATTCTAACACGCCTCGTGTTTATGCAGATTAAATACATGTTTAATATTCATCACTGTTTTGTTTGTTTATCAGATGGGAGGAGCTTTACGGTGCAGACTCTGTCTGTTCGTGCTGCGACTCGTCCTGTGTCCCTGAGATGCCGTGTGAGGACCACAAACACACGTCACACACACAGCTTTGGTGGTGGTAATGTGGCTGCTGTCATGATTAATGTGGCTGTGTATGGACTCATTTTGTAATGTCACTAAATTTCCACATCTTCGGACTAATCATGTTCTGATGTGTAAATTATTAGTGGAAGAGGAAATTGTGATCTATGGAACCTGTGAGCAAAACTAGCTAAGCCAGCTTAGAAAGTTGGCCAATCTTGGAGATGCACAGATGGTTGTCATGGTAACTGTCAAATATATTTTGATAGGTTGGGGCTGCTTTGAAACCGATCAAACCTGCTTTCAGACTGAAATCCCTCTCACTAATGGCACCTCAGTTTAATAAGTTATCTAGAAGCTGGCTATAATACTGTGATATTTCCAATTAGCATATTCATGTGTGTTCATAAATCTTAACATTCTTATAAATATGAAGTGATGATTGATGAGCTGATTTTTGTCTGCAGCACTTGTGCGACCCTTGACCAGTGAACTGGGGGCCTTAGTGGAGCAACAACCAGAAGGAAAGAGCAGGAAGAATCCACCGCAGAGCACCGAGGGAATCTTCACACCAGAGCCGAAACATGGAATACTTACGACGGAGAGCCAGCGCAAAACAAACGTTCCAGAGAGGACACTGACACTGGAGCACGAGCACAGAACAGTCACACCGGAGAGTACACCCACGCCGGAAAGCAGGCGTGCCGCGCCGACGCCCGAGAGCGAGTACAGAAAGGTCACGCCGGAGGGCGAGTGCGGCGTACTGGCGCCGGAGGGCGAGCGCGGCGTACTGGCGCCGGAGGGCGAGCGTGGAGTACTGGCGCCGGAGGGCGAGCGCGGAGAGATCACACCGGAGAGTACACCCACGCCGGAGGGCGAGCGCGGCGTACTGGCGCCGGAGGGCGAGCGTGGAGTACTGGCGCCGGAGGACGAGCGCGGAGAGATCACACCGGAGAGTACACCCACGCCAGAGAGCGAGCACGGAGCACTGACGCCAGAGAGCGAGCAAAGAACAATGACGCCAGATAGTGAGCACGGAATACTGACGCCAGGGCACAAGTATGGAATGCTAGAGAATATGCACGAAAAGGTCGCACTGGAGACCCCGCCCACACTGGAGACCCCGCCCACACTGCAGAGCGAGCACCGAACGCCAACGCCAGACAGTGAGCACGGAACTCCGATGCCAGACACCGATCGTGAAAAGATCACGCTTTATCCCTATGAAGCTGCCAGTCCCGGAACGCTCACACCCTCAGTCGAGCAAAACACAATTACACCAGCACACAAACACGCACAGCTGCACGAGCCTTACAGGATTTTTGAGGAAGTGTTTGGACTCAGCTGAAGAGTAAAGACGCGTTGCAAACCATCTTTCACTCGAAGGCAATTAAAAAAAAAAAAAAAAAAATCTGAAAAACAATTCTGTCTTGTTTCTGGTGTTTGTCCTTCTCGGGGTTAAACTTGCGTTTCGGCTGGTAGTGTGCATTTTGAAACATTTGTGCGACTGTGTTGAATCAGCGATATCAAAGTCATGTGATTTCAGAACCGAAGTCTTGTTACGTCATAAGCTGCGTTCCAGTTCGCCTACTTGTACTATGCACTAAAAGTATGTACTCTTTTTGTGAAGGAAAAAGTACCTACTTTTTGAGTGTGTAGCGAGAGAGTATGCGAGTACTGGAACATACCAACACGTCATGTAAAGGAAGAGAACGCCGTTGCCTAGTTACGCACGCCGTCACCGCAAACACCCTCCTCGCGGCGTTCCAGCTTTTCTTCATTCATTATTCCTTATAGAATTTATACTATACAATTTAATTTACCATTCCCTTGATTTTGTTTTTCCACATTTTGCGGGTTGAATCCGGCAAAGCAAACGTTCACAAAACTCCTCCTCCCTTGCGCAAGGAATTGTGGGTAATATTAGCTGAAAGTGTCCAAGGATCCACGCTTCGAAAATCTACCGGAAATAGTCGACCGCCCGGGAACCTTTTGGGATCCTCATTTCGACATACTATGATTTGGGGCGCACTCATTCTGATCTCGGATACTATTTAGGACGGATAGTAGGCGACTTGAGACGCAGTGATAATGTTCTGAGATGTTTAGAGGTTTTGCTCAAGTGTAATGCACTGCTGATCTCGGGTCAGGTGTAATAGTTTAGCTTCATACTAGTGGAAATGACTCGGGGCTGATCTGCAGTCAGTGATCCTAGGTGTTCTGACCACCAGATAAAATTTCCAGCTAGCATTATTATAAAACCGAGTGACCATGCGGTGTGGGTTTGCAGGTTGGAGAGAACTAGGAACATTTTGCTTTATACGCTGAGATTTTGTCACGAGAGCAATAAAGACGATGTTTTGAAACATTATCATTTTCAATTCCACTTGTTTAAAAGATCAAAAAGGCCTCTTTCTCCATCACCGTTGATGCAAAGATGCGTAGAAATGACTGCAGATTTGGAATTCTGGATTTAAACAAAAACAAAAGTAACGGTTTTATGCTATTACTGAAGCAGATAAGCGCTTTGAACAATAATAAAAAGGACTTTAAAAGCAGTTCTACATTAAATGTTAAGGTTCTCCCTGAACTCTAGAACAAATTTGTGTATCCAAAACCCCTATTGACTGGTCTACTGGAAATGGTCAGATCTCAGCTTTGGAGTGAGATTGGATGAAATGAAGTGCACTCCTGTGTTGGTCTTGATCTCAGTAACGT
>JAKKZJ010000022.1:300494-304127 GCA_033441845.1 Pangasius mekongensis | reverse complement strand
CACACACACACACACACACACACACACACACACACACACACACACACACACACACCCACACACACACACACACACACGGGTCTGCTCACTCACAAAAGGCCATGTTAAATCACCCGTTAAGGCTCTTTTGCTCTCTCACAATGCCACTGTGTGGAGGAATGATGGCGACCCCCAACACCAACACCTCCTCCATCTCCTCCTCCATCTCATTCAGCACACGAGTGGATCTCACGCCTCTCCACCTCCTTCTCCACTTCTTCCATCGCCTTGTTTCTCCTTCACCTTCCCTCCTTTAACAACATGTTCTCCTCTTCGTTCTCCTCCTCCTCCTCCTTTAATGGATTGTAAAATCCAAACCCAGATGTTTGCTTCAGAACATCTGGCACAGATTACTCTGAAATGCTGTTTATTCGAACATAAACAAAGGAACCGAATGTGATGTTGGGAGAAACATGCAACACGAAGCTCAACAACTAAACAGCATTCACACTTTAATAGTGTTGGTTTGGGGGAAGTACGGATCAGCTTAGAACACAGGTTCCCAACACCTGTCCTGGAGAACCACCTGTCCTGGAGGGCCACATGTCCTGGAGAACATCCTGTCCTGGAGGACCACATGTCCTGGAGAACATCCTGTCCTGGAGAACCACATGTCCTGGTGAACCACATGTCCTGGAGAACATCCTGTCCTGGAGAACCACATGTCCTGGAGAACCACATGTCCTGGTGAACCACATGTCCTGGAGAACCACATGTCCTGGAGAACCACATGTCCTGGAGAACATCCTGTCCTGGTGAACCACATGTCCTCTCCTGCACATTTCAGTGTTTCCTGCTCTAACACACACTTCAGCTCCAGAAGCAGGAAAACTCTGAAATGTGCAGAGCAGGACTCGGGGTTCTCCGTGTGTGGGACTCGTGCTGGAGAACCTGAACTTCACAAAATCACAAACTTATAGTCTCTGGAACAGCAGAAGTCCTGAACCAACTCTCCGTGTCACAGAAGAGGAACCTGTAAGAGACCTTCAGTACCTTCAGTGTGTCTCGTGAGGAGCTGAAGAATAAATACATAAAATAAAGTAAATAAACAGGCGAATGAGGAGCTTCATAAGAAAGTAACTGAATAAATAAATAAACTAATAAACTAATAAATCTGTAATCAGGAATCAAGAAAGAAAGAAAGAAAAACAGACAATTACATAAATAAATAAGTAAGCAAGTGAACAAACAAACAAAAACCAAAACAAAAAATAAGTAAGTAAATAAATAATACAGAAATAAATAAAATACTTTTGTAATCAGTTATAAATAAATAAATGTCAATTAATAAGTAAACAGGTGAATAAATAAATAAGTAATAATAAATAGTTAATATAATAAATAAGTGCATAAGCAAATAATATATTAATAAATAAATAAATAAATAAATAAATAAATAAATAAAACAAGACCACTAGCATATAATAATCTCATATTTTCATGATTATGTTGATTATGTTGTGTTTACACCCGCGTGCTGCCAAAACTCCACCCGCGGGGGAAACCGTGGGAGTAGACGCACGCACACACACACACACACACACACACACACAGTTAAACACACACACACACACACACACACATTCTCTCTCTCTCTCTCTTTACACTCCTAGAAGCTAACGGCGCGCGCGTGGGTTCTGTGTTGAGGATCCAGCGGTTGCGCCGCGCTCGTGCTCGTGCTCGTGTCCGTGTCCGTGTGCGTGCACGCGCGTGGGAGAACTCACTCTGGGTATTTTTTTTTCTCTGCGTCTTGCACGAGGACTTATCGGTGCGGCGATGGAACCCGTAATAACGCGGCAAATACCATCACAGTGTTAATTAAGGAGGAGCGAAAGAAGAAGGAGAAGAAGAAGAAGGAGAAGCTGAGCGAGAAGAAATGAAGACGCGCAGAGTGGAGGACAGAACAGAGTGAGTGGATCAGCGCGCGCTCACAGAACCTTTACAGCGAGCGGTGGGAGAAGAGAAATATAAAAACACTGAGTTATATTAGAGAAGTGTTTATTAAGAGTGTTTATTTTACTGCGCGGATGAAGAGGAACATGGGGCTCTGTGCAGGATGCTGGATCTCCGTCATGTCTGCGCTCCTCGCGCTGCTCCTCATCCCGCTGCAGGCACAGGGTAAGAATCTGTCTCCCTTTTCACTTCCGAAACACTAAAGGCTAATCTGACATGCACAGGGAGTGAGACATGCAGGGAGTGAGACATGCAGGGAGTGAGATACTCAGGGAGTGAGAGATACAGGGAGTGAGAGATACAGGGAGTGAGACACGCAGGGAGTGAGATACTCAGGGAGTGAGACACAGGGAGTGAGACATGCAGGGAGTGAGACACAGGGAGTGAGACATGCAGGGAGTGAGAGATACAGGGAGTGAGATATGCAGGGAGTGAGACACAGTGAGTGAGACACTCAGGGAGTGAGACACAGTGAGTGAGACACGCAGGGTGTGAGACAGTGACCTCGACCCCACGCTGTAAAATAGGACAGTCGGTCAGGAGGAATGCTGATGCTGCTCTGCTCGGAGAGGAGATGAGGAGTGGAACCAGGACTGAGGAGGAGGAGGAGGAGGAGGAGGAAGATTAGAGATCCAGAAATCAGAATAAACCGAAATCCTGCACATGACTTCACACTGCAGCTCTGACAGCGTGCGACGGGTTTGATGTGATTCTCGTGTTTTTCACGCACATCGATTAAAAACGATGATCGACAATAAATCATGCAGAGTCCAGGGTTCTGTGACAGATCAGACATCAGGAGAGCGGAGGGATGGAGAGATGGAGGGAGGGATGGAGAGATGGAGGGAGGGATGGAGAGATGGAGAGAGGGATGGAGAGATGGAGAGATGGATGGAGAGATGGAGGGAGGGATGGAGAGATGGAGGGAGGGATGGAGAGATGGAGAGATGGATGGAGAGATGGAGAGATGGATGGAGAGATGGAGGGAGGGATGGAGAGATGGAGGGAGGGATGGGGAGTGGAACCTAATGAAGCGCTGCACAAAGCGCCGCTTTCTCACATTCCGACACACCGTCCAGCTTCTACACCAGCTTGCAGATCTTCTCCCTCAGAGCCGCTCCACTGCTCTGGTGTCTGTTTTCTACAGTCCCACTGCATTTGTGCTCTCGAAGATCAGCTGTGTTCGAAAATCTTTTGTGTGTGTGTGTGTGTGTGTGTTATCTGGGTTCTAGAATCTTATCTGGGTTCTTGAACGGCGGCGTGTTTGTATTCTATCGCCTAACGAGATGCTTCTGGTCTTTTTCTACACTGTGCTCGACCCACAACGCATGTGTGTTCTATATTTGTGGGTTTCTGTTCCAGAAAGCCATCAGTGATCTAAAATGTTATTTGTGTTCTAGAATTCCAACATATTTCTGCTCTAGAACCAATGTTTCTAGGTTCTAGTCTATCACTTTGATGACTCGAGTGACTCTTGATGAATTTCGCTCTGACCTGTGAGGAAGAACCTGCTGCGTGTCTGGATTAGACGCTACGTTCTCCTGCTTCCACGGTGGTTCCCTACAAAGGGCGTAGTGCACTACATAGTGCACTACATAGTGCATTCACACTGCAGTGAAGCGTTCTTTATTCCACGTCCCG
>JAKKZJ010000022.1:292994-295494 GCA_033441845.1 Pangasius mekongensis | reverse complement strand
CTTTTATTTCCATAATCTCAAAATTGCAACAGTGCATAATGGGAAAGAGTTAGCATGATTCTATAATGCATGGTTCAGTAATGCTAACTGCCGCTAGTTCTGTCTGCAGAATTTTTTTGTGCTATTATAATTGCAGCCCATGTTGATAGGAATTAGTTAGCATGATCTCATTTACACGATGCTAGTTCTCCCTTATTTCATCTGCAGCATTGTTTGAGTTTTGTACTACTGTATTTTCATAAGTTGTTATTTTGAGTTATTCCATGATTACGACTAACTTCCACTTACTTCCCCTCCACAGCTAACTCTGTGTTGGGAAACATGACCGAGTCAGCAAGCCCTTCAAACTCGACCTCCGTGCCAGCGGAAAGTGACGGAGTGAAGCTCGATGATGAGATGTCCAAACCAGTCAGCAACATGTTCCTCATCCTCCGTTCTGGACGTAAGCCCAGAGATGGAGGGGAGCTCGGAAGTGGACTTCAGGAAGACGACCATCCTCTTGCTTCCACTCCAACCCCTAAAGAGATGACAACCGAGGACTTAAAAATCAGCCCTGATTCTGCGGAGACTGACCATCTTCTGCTTGAAGTGATAAAAAAGGATCTTCTTCCAAGTGCGTCCACTAAGAGCCCCTGGCACGGCACTGACGAGAAAATGGAGTCTACAGTGTTCGATTTGGACGAGAATCAAGACTCGGTCCTGGACCGACAGGAGCCTCCAACTACAATGACCCCGTTCCCTTCCCATTCCCCGTCTCATACAGAATTCCTTACAGTGGATTTCTTTGACACCAGATCCCATGTTAATGAGCTCGTCCCGCCGTCTCCTACCGCCCATGAGCTTCAGGGTCGCGAACCCACCGCTTGGGCGATGCCCAACAATTACGACTACCTCACTCCGTATGACCAAACTGTCTCTCCCACTTCGGAAGAAGCCACCACGAAACCTGATGAGTATGAGGATGATCTGACCACCACGCCTCCACCACCTCCACCCAGGGCCTTCCATCCTCGCTTCCCAAATCCCTTTATCCCTGCTCGGGAAGAAGAACCACCCAGTAACCGTAATAAAGTGGGCAAGAGCAGCAGTGCCGAGTGCTGGACGGGCTCCATGCTCGTCAATGGGACCTGCAAGTCTCAATGCGATATGATGCCGAATTATTGTTTCAACGGGGGCCAGTGCTTCGTGCTGGAAGGATCTGGACTCTTCTGCAGGTAAGCAGAACACACTCAGAAGTACACACATGTCTTTCAGACTAAAATCTAAGATCGTTATCCAGATTATGATTATACCGGGTGTGGTGGACTTTTGGACTGATTTTGTAGGTTTCTGATAAATTTAGGGAACACCCTCTAATGACAAGAGCACGATAAAACACAAAAACACATCCCTTCGTGTCACCAATGGCAACAGCAAAACAAAACATTTGAGACCTTTGAGAACTTTATGTCCCCTTGAGAACTGTATGTGTTTAGGTTGTGGTAGTTTTTCAAATTGACCTTGTTGGCATTGTCCTGACACATCTAAATGAGCTTGGCCTCCATTGAGGATCTCCAGCAGCTGTCCAGGATTTTATTTGTCTACCTCCTGCATTAGTAGAGGATGTGGTGGTGAACCAGGTAGTGCTGATGCTTCGTGGGTCTGGGGTTCAGGTCTGAGCTCTGGTTACAGGCTGGTAGGTGTGTCTCTGAATTGCCTTTAGATGTGAATAAGTTTGTGGGTGCAGTCTACACCTTCAAATAAATGACATTGTGGAACTGGAAAACGGAGAGAACTTGGGCTAGTGAGCCACTGAAGACTCTTAGGTAGAACTTTTTAGGGGGAATAGGGGGGAGATAGAGAACTGGTGGCTACAGAAACATCACCACAAATATGAGAAAGAGAAAGATGGGACGTTCGGTAGGAAGAAAGTGGAGCTTCAGGTGTGGTCTTTCTCCCAAACGTCAGATATTGCTATTCCATTTTGTATGTGTGTTTGCATGATGCCCTGTGATGGATATGATGCATCCCCTCCATGGTGTATTCCTGCCTTACACCCAGTGTCCCCAGGATTATGTCCTTGGTTCCTTGGTTCAGATCTGAGTAACTGACCATCAGGAATATGTTCATGTACAAGACTGGATGAAAAATGCTATACACGCTAAAACTGAGTGCATGCTGCACGATTTGAGTCCCGATTTCTCAGTCGCTGATTAATTTTTTGGGGTCGGCGACTCCTCAGTGCACACTTCCACAGCGACCGCTTGTACAGTGTGACCCGTTCAGCGATGCGAGTTTCGCAATCTACAAGCAATCGTCAACACTCTGATTATGTTTGATTATCTCGATGACCTTTCTGTGACACGGCGCAAGACCAGCGCTGAGAAACAGCCAATGAGAGTCCAAGAGGAAATCAAATTCATCTGCTGTCATGTCACAATATAAAATAACGCTTTTATAAGAATGTGACTCAGAAGAATTACTTGTCATGTCATACCCAAATAGTTCTTAAGAAAAGCAA
>JAKKZJ010000022.1:285494-287994 GCA_033441845.1 Pangasius mekongensis | reverse complement strand
AGTGAGGAAATGTCCGTTCTGTTCATCTGATTTCTAAACTCTGTTATTTTGGACAGATTTGAAGGAGTGTGTGTCGCGTGTCCTTCCTCCGAGAGCGCAGTTCTGGTCAGATTCAGAAGTTTGACTCCAGTCCGTCTGAGGAGTCTTTTTACAGTCACGTCACTCTTCAAAAAATAATTCAGTATCATGATATAACACCGTCTGTGTTCATCTCCAGCAGCAAACGGAGTGTATGCAGTGAGAACCACTTTCCCTGTGTTTATCTGGTTTTGCACGCGTGTGCGTGCGCGTGCGCGCGTGTGTGTGTGTGTGTGTGTGTGTGTGTGTGTGTGTGTGTGTGTTTTCTTTAAGTATATTACCCACATGATATTTTGTTTGGATGATTTTTTTAAGTGCAATATATTTATTATTTCATCAAATTCAACTCTACTAAAAAAAACACCAAACAAACAAACAGTATGGCGTTAATGCATTAATGTAACATTTGAAGCATTAAAGGATAAATGTTATTTGTAAACAAGGAAAAATATAAATCTATATAATCACTCAAGACCATGTGAAGCGTCTGATTTCCTGTCTTACAGCATGCGGAGAGATAAACGCTGCTCACACACAATATCACCTGACGCTCGGCCTTCACTCCTCCGTTACTCCCTCACTCCGTCACTCCCTCACTCCCTCACTCCATCACTCCCTCACTCTCTCACTCCTTCACTCCGTCACTCCCTCACTCTCTCACTCTCTCACTCCCTCACTCTGTCACTCCCTCACTCTCTCACTCCGTCATGCCCTCACTCCGTCACTCCCTCACTCTCTCACTCCCTCACTCCCTCACTCCGTCACTCCCTCACTCACTCCCTCACTCCGTCACTCTCTCACTCCGTCACTCCCTCCCTCACTCCCTCACTCCGTCATGCCGACTGAAGAACCACGATACAACCTCCAAACCCAGCACATGTTCACCACCTTTAACATTTACACTTTACTGCTGAAGCCCCTGTGAAGCTCTGCAGGACCATCAGCTTCTGTAAGGAGCTAACTTCTTCATGTCTTTTCATTATAGATTCGTTATAAGATTCGATTACGGCCTTGAAAACTATTATACAGATAAATGATGGGACAAAAACAGCTGATGAAGAAATGTAGGTTCAGAATAAATGTAAAACATCTAATTAATCTACAAATACACATTTAATCCACACAGTCAGCGTAGAATTAGAAATAAAAAAAAGCTTAAAAAAGTGCTAAAGCTCAATAATAATAACAATTCAACAGAATCAGGAAGCAGAGATAAGAACTGAACCATGTGGCAATTGTGTACATTTAATTACATCTAATTATTAAATACAAACAATTACACATAAAGACAAAATGTCTTCATTAACATTTGTGGAATTTGTGGAGTTCATTATTCTTATAAAACAATAATTCGGTTAATAATAGTGCTGTAATTTGACGGTGTTGAACAGTCCGAAGACAGACATCACATTGGCTGCTGCTTCTGTCAGTCAGTAGTGACATCACTTCCTGCTGGAGCTCGGGTGCAAGAGATGTCAGAAATGTACGAGTTTGTTCAGGTGAGTAATCGAGATGGAAAAGGTGAAAGTCTCCACTGTGCAGCTTCCGGAGGAACGTTCGGAATATTACGGATGAATTTATACATTTCAAATTTATATCCTGAATAAAATGTATATATTTCTGAAGAGCTGCTTTGGGAAATCCGTCATTTTTAAAAGCACTATAAAAATAAGACTGTTATGGACCAGTGTGCTGAAATATGGTGATTACGACACGAGTGCACTTGAACACCACCACAGTTTTTAGGGGATTTTCTGAGTCGGAGGTGTGATTTAGTCACTAACAAAAATCAGCGTGGAGACACGAAAATACCTAAAACAAGATAAGATCTCGCACCGTCTTTCTCCCACCACCGAGTGATCAGACGTCAGAACCCATACGCACGAACTTCCGAGGAGGAAGTGAAGGCAGCATAAATCCAGCCAATCAGAGCGTTTATAAACCACAGGAGCGTCAGCTGAGGGGCGGAGCTTCAGAGATCTGTAGCAGGGTCTTTGTATAGTTCAGAGATTTTAGTGTCCTGTAAGGTTCTAGTCTGATACACACCCCCTGCTGTAGGGTTCCCCGAGAGGGAAGGGTTCTAGATTTACACTCTAGAAAAAAGTGTAGAGTTTTAATCCCAGAAATCACACTTTACATCTCAGAGCTGGAACTTGTGTGAGTTGAATTTTAATAGTTCTGCTCCCTTTGACTGATGTTCTCACTTCCTGCTGATTTCCACAATGATGTTCTCACTTCCTGCTGATTTCCACACTGATCTTCTCACTTCCTGCTGATTTCCACTATGATCTTCTCACTTCCTGTTGATCTCCACTATGATGTTCTCACTTCTTTCTGATCTCTATACTGATGTTCTCACTTCCTGCTGATTTCCACAATGATGTTCTCACTTCCTGCTGATTTCCACACTGATCTTCTCACT
>JAKKZJ010000022.1:213146-224425 GCA_033441845.1 Pangasius mekongensis | reverse complement strand
GTGTGTGTGTTAGAGCAGTGTGTGTGTGTGTGTGTTATTGTAGTGTGTGTGTTAGAGCAGTGTGTGTGTGTGTGTGTTATTGTAGTGTGTGTGTTAGAGCAGTGTGTGTGTGTGTGTGTTATTGTAGTGTGTGTGTTAGAGCAGTGTGTGTGTGTGTGTGTGTGTGTGTGTTAGAGCAGTGTGTGTGTGTGTGTGTGTGTGTGTGTGTGTGTGTGTGTGTGTGTTAGAGCAGTGTGTGTGTGTGTGTGTGTGTGTGTGTGTGTGTGTTAGAGCAGTGTGTTAGATGGAACAGGAGGTTCTCCAGGAACAGGGCTGAAAACTTGTCTGTCGTTAAAGAAGTTTATGAAGAAGATTAAAAGAAGATTTAATGTGATTTTAAACTCTTTGGGTTGACTGTTGGACTCTAACAGCCACCACTGGAGCTTTTATATCAGGATTAATGATGTACAGGTACAGAACACTTATGACCCTGGTGTACAGTTGTGTTGTTTTAAATTAATTGTGTGATAAAAGTGATAATAAAAAAGCGCTTTGCACTTCCACAGTTTAGCCGCTAGATGGCAGAAGAGCAACACATGAGCGCATTTTATTATAATATTCCTTCATTTGCTGGAACAGATGAAGTTAACCAAACACGCTGTGTGAGATATTACAAAGATTCATTTAATATATATATATAAATAGACAGACAGATAGATAGATAGATAGATAGATAGATAGATAGATAGCAGATAGATAGCACTATTTCTGTATCCGGTTAGAATTTGTATCACTCGAAAATAACAATAATCTTTAATAAGAAGCACTCAGTGAACATTAATTTAAAAAATTAAACTCCAGATTACAGATTTGACTCTGATTATAAAAAGAACATTCACTCATCAGCATCAAACGAGTAACCGGTTAAAACCCTCCGCAAGTCTGTTAGGGACATTTTCTGCACCTGGAGACGGTAAGCGCGTCTGTTCCGCCCCCTGGCGGTGATTCCAGGCAGCAGGCTGGGCGGAGCTGATTCTCTCTCAGCTGGAAAAATCTAAAATGGGCTGAAAGAAAGAAAGAAAGAAAGAAAGAAAGAAAGAAAAACAGCATTAAGTTTAATTGTGGTGAATTGAATTTTATTTCTCGGAGCCTGAGGGAGTGTGCTTAAGAAATAATGTTTAATCACATCCTGATTCCCAACAATCTAGGCTGTGCACACACACACACACACACACACACACACACACACACACAGAGAGATACACAGAGATACACAGAGACACACACACACACACACACACACACACACAGAGATACACACACACACAGAGAGACACACACACACACACACACACACACACACACACACACACACACACACACACAGAGAGAGACACACACACATCATGGCCATTTAAACCACATCTATGGCTACGTTCACATTCCGAAATTAATCAGAATTTGTAAACACCGCAATCCGATCGCCCGATTCAGATTAAGACAATAATCTGATTCCCCAAATTCTGATTCCTGTCTCCGGAATATTCCTGTTTTAATTGGAAATTTGTTTCATGTAAACACCTTATTCAGAAAATCCACTGAAAGGAGAAACACGTGTGTGCTCAGGCCGCAAGGGATTGTGGGTGCTAAGAGATGTTTACCCGACCTCAAGGCAGTGCTTTTGAGGCGGTGTTGGCGAGGCGGTGTTGGCGAGGCGGAGCTGGCGAGGCGGAGCTGGCGAGGCGGAGTTGGCGAGGCGGAGTTGGCGAGGCGGTGTTGGCGAGGCGGAGCTGGCGAGGCGGTGTTGGCGAGGCGGAGTTGGAGGGAAGTGTTAGACTCTTCTCTTCTTATGGAAGATATAGATAATAACGCTGAGCGCACTCTATAACCAACAGCAGCGTGCTCAATCTCCCAGGAAGTAACAGCGGGAACGGAAAACTCACAACAACCACGTACACAGGAATATTCCGATTCCTGTATGCTTATAAACATTCCGTATTCGGAATACGGCTGCATCCCGAATATAAACCTTAAACGGAATTTAATGTGTGAGTAAAAGTAGCCAGTGACATCATCACATTACACACACCACTGTGAGCTGGATCAAATGTGTAAGTCAGTAACACACACACAGACAGACACACACACAGAGACACACACACAGAGACACACACACACCTGGGTTGCACTCGAATATGACGGCCTTGCCCTCTTCGATGTCGGGGGTGAGGTGCTCGGTGACCACGCGTGCGAGCTCGGGGTCGATGATGAAGCGTCTCAGGTGTTTGCAGGTGAGGGCCTTGCGCGTGTTCTCCTCCACCTCTCCCAGGTCCAGCGGGTCATAGCGGCTCAGGGGGCGGAGCTGATTCAGGAAGTTGGCGGCGGCGGCGGAGAGGTTCCTGCACGTTCTCCCCGAGGACCGGGACGTCTGCTCCACCCTGCATCCGCCCGCCGAGGTTCTCCCCCACTCCCCGACTGACAGCACACTCGCTGACGAGGAGACAGCGCGAGACACACACTGACCTGACACCAGGGGCGGCCCTAACAGAACCCGCACAGACAGCACCAGAACCCTCTTACCACACACTGACATGATGGACCTCTCACTGCTGCAGAGAGAGAGAGAGAGAGGGAGAGAGAGACAGAGCGAGAGACAGAGGGAGAGACAGAGAAAGAGACAGAGAGAGAGACAGAGAGAGAGACAGAGGGAGAGACAGAGAGAGAGACAGAGCAAGAGACAGAGGGAGAGACAGAGAGAGAGACAGAGGGAGAGACAGAGGGAGAGAGACAGAGAGAGAGAGAGAGACAGAGAGAGAGACAGAGAGAGAGACAGAGAGAGAGAGAGACAGAGAGAGAGACAGAGAGAGAGACAGACAAAGAAGGACAGAAGACAGAGAGAGAGAGAGAGAGACAGAGAGAGAAAAAGAATGAGAGAAAGACAAACAGAACGAGAGACAACAAGAAAGAGAGACAGACAAAGGAGACAGAGAAAGATAGATAGAGAGACAGACAGAGAGATGAACAGAGGAGGAGAGACAACAAGAGAGAGAGACAGACAAAGAAGGACAGAAGACAGAGAGAGAGAGAGAGAGAGAGAGAGAGAGACAGGTATATATGGACAGACAGGTAATCAGTTGAAAAGCAGACAGACGGACAGATAACCACGGAGAAACAGACAGTTTCTTTCTGAGCAGTTAAGAACATGATCCACCACGGTTGCCATGGTTACACTGTGTGTGTGTGTGTGTGTGTGTGTGTGTGTGTGTGTGTGTGTGTGTGTGTGTCACTCACCCAGATGGAGATGAGGGAGGAGGCGTAGAAGGACGTCAGTAACATGGAGTTACCGAACATGAGGATGAAACACACGCCCAGAGACACCTGCGAGAGAAACACTGCAGTGTTACCACACACACACACACACACACACACACACACACACACACACACACACACACACGTTACACCCCTCACCATGTGTGTGAGCAGTAGGGCCTGCATCTTAGCCGGACTCAGGTAACCCAGGATGTAGGATGCAAACAGAGACGCCACCTGAGGAGGAAAAAAAAAAAAAAAACCACATCGTCATATCATATAAATAAATATATATATATATACGCACTGTACGTATATAGTGTGTGCTGTTTATGGTGGTGTGTGTGTGTGTGTGTGTGTGTGTGTGTGTGTGTGTGTGTGTGTGTGTGTGTGTGTGAGAGGTCCTCTTACCTGTGTGAGTAAGACAAACTGGGCAAATTGCCACGGCAACATGAACATGACGGTGGACACGCCCAGCGCCACCATGCTGTTCCTGCTCGGGTTCCTCGTCCTGCACAAAGCCATCGGGACAAACAGGAGGCGTGTGGGAATCGTTTCGCACGAGCTTCGTTCTCGGGTTAGATTAGCAAAGCGAGCTGACTTTACTCGCTACGTAACACGCACCGGTGATCTCTGCTAATTCCTGCCAAGCTTCATTTTTCTTCCTAAACTCTGTGCACACGTTTGACGTGAGCTCGTATACGACAGGAGAAGATTAAACCACGCTTGTTTCTGCAGGGAGTAATTACAGGTGGGAAGTAAAGTCCTGAGTGTTTGAACCTGTCGCTTTACAGAGTCATTTCTAATTTACACAGAAGTGAGAAAATGTCATTTCAGGTCGTTTGTGGCTGAAATGACGGCTCTGTGTCACGCGCGTACGCAGGAAAAGAGCGAGGAGTTGTTCTGTCGCTCCGTAGTGCTACACAGGGTGAGAGGGAGGTACCTGAGGATGTGTGTGAGGAGGAGCATCTGCAGAACCAGGAAGGGATACGAGAAACTCTCTCTGAGTGGAGGAGTCCACATCACCCGCGTGCTCTGACACACACACACACACACACACACACACACACACACACACACACACACACGGTCAGATTTCAATCAGAAATTATACACAAACGTATTAACATGTACTACGAGCCGTAACTGAGTCTCGAGAGTCAGCACTCTCACAGAGCTTGATGAGGTGTTGTCCGTATTTTTTTTAAAAACACTGTGTGTGTTGTGCTGTTGTGGGAAAACAATCCACACTGGGGCGGTGTGACGAAGCAGACTTACTGTTACCACTCCGAAGTTAATTTACAGCAATTTACCAACAATTACAACTTTCTATTTATTAAAGAATGAAACATCATACTTTTTATCCATTTATAGTTATATTAAATGTTCGGTGAAAAGCGAGTTCCTGTTCTCGCTTACGTTATAGCAGCTATAAACACTCGTTCCCTCACCAGCCGCTCTCTCTCTCTCTCTTTATTCTCTCTCTTCAGGTTAATAAGAGAAAAAAATCAATCGCAGCTTGTTGCGCACGTTACCGAGAAACCGCAAAGAAGCGTAAACTCCTCTGTCCTGAAGACGTCGGAAAACGTAAAGCTCCAGCTCTGTGACAAATGCGTTTATTATCGGTTTATTATCAGCGGAGCGCGCGCTGTACACGTCCCTGTGAACGTGTTGCTATAGAAACGATAAGGTATATGAACGGGCGCATTGGTTATAAATAAACCTGTGATTTGCAGCTGCGCTTCTGTCAGAGCTGCTGTTCTAGAAAACCGATCAGCACCTCGGGGTTAGCGCGTGTTCTCACCTCTCCGTGGTTAAAAAAGAAGGACAGCACTGTGACCGCTCCTCCCATCTTACTGCCGCTGAGGACGAACACGAAAAACGACAGAGTTACGGAAATGAAAACGAATAAAATACTCAGGAGGGAGTGATGGAGATCAGCACCTCAGGTAGGTTCCGTAGATGTAGAAGAGGCTCATCATGGCTCCGTTTAAGAGGAAAACAAAAGTCACATAGAAGTACGCAGGATCTCCCATACCTTCACACACACACACGCACACACACACACACACACACATACACACATACACACACACGTTAGAAGTGTAACAGTGTGGTACAACTGTGTATACACGAGTACAAAGACTGCCTGATAATCCCAACCCCATCACAGAGCTTTAACTCAGTGTGTGTGTGTGTGTGTGTGTGTGTGTGTGTGTGTGTGTGTTTAAAGTCCACTGAAGTGTAAACACAGAACCTTCACAGCTCTCCACAGGATCCAGATCTTCTCCTCTATTGATGGTCCAGCACATCTTAGTGGGAATCCTGAAGAACTCCATGGTGGTGGAGTAAACACGGTACCAGCTGGCCAACACCACCTGCAGGACAAACCACGTCGCACCACGTCGCACCACGTCGCACCACATCACACCACACAACATCGCACCACATCGCACCACATCACACCACACAACATCCACATCACACCACATCACACCACACAACATCGCACCACATCACACAACATCCACATCACACCACATCACGCCTGAAGCACCGCGGAGACGCACAGACACACGCTGAGGAGATGAACACAGTGACACACCAACGCACCCCACTGCTCCTTTATCTCTACAGACCCAACACTTAAAGATTGAACTCTTAGAGTTACAGCTTTTCTTTAACAAAAACTAAACGTTATTTTATACATTATTTTATTTAATTAGACCGAACTGTGAATACTGTCTTATTTTATTATTAACTACAAATAAGACAAATAATTTTATATATATATATATATATTTATTTTAATATATTTCAGACGTTCCTGTGGCGTCCGCAGCCTGGACCTGGAAAACGATATATAACTATAAAACGACATAAACGTTTGAATTCCAGGTTACATGTTTATAAATCAGGTTAATTAATTAGGAGAGATTCAGGAGTTATAAGGCATTTATGGAGCTTTATAAGTCTTTATCAAAGCGCCGCAGCCAGATAACAGAGTTTTAAGCACAGCTGTAAAAGACTGACTTACGAATGCAGAGTTGTGTAAATAAGTCTAATGACTTTAGTGTAATTAATAATGAGTCATGAGCGCAGGCTCTGCTGAAGGTCTCAGCTGGAGGAGCTGTTCCTGAGCGGCGTGCGCGTCGGAGCCTCTCACCTCGGGGTACAGGTTAAACCTCTTCAGCGTGTTTATGACCAGCGGATACTCGGTGAGCCGGTCGCTCATGATCAGCCCGAGACCGCTCAGGAAGGACGGGGCCTCGATGATGCTCTTAAAGTACGAGTAATACAGACCCTGGGGGAAACGAATCGGAGAGAACAGTAAACATCACAGAACTCGATAATCTGCTCTACAGTGCGTCTCTACGAGACGAGACGAGGCGAGATTTAGCTCTCGGATTGACGATAGCGCTGAGAGAAACATCGCACGGCACCATTTCGGTTCTGAAGGCCATCTCCTTCTCCAGAGAGGACATGTGGGAGAAGTGACGGTCATTCTCAAACAGCTCGGAGAGGTGGTACCTAACCGGCAAAAAAACAAAACACGGAACATAATCACAGCATATATTAAAACTCAGATGAACAAATTAAACATTAATAATAATAATAATAATAATAATAATAATAATATTTACTTACCAATGAAGAAATCCTGCAGTAAGAGCTGTGGACACAGAGTAATGAGTTATTAATACATGAGCACAGATTTATAACTCCTCTCCTCCTGACAGTACGGTACGGAACAGTAGGGAACAGTACGGAACAGTAGGGAACAGTACAGTATGGAACAGTACGGTATGGAACAGTATGGAACAGTACAGTATGGAACAGTATGGAACAGTATGGAACAGTACAGTATGGAAGAGTACGGAACAGTACAGTAGGGAACAGTATGGAACAGTACAGTATGGAACAGTACGGAACAGTACGGAACGGTAGGGAACAGTACGGTATGGAACAGTACGGAACAGTACGGTATGGAACAGTACGGAACAGTACGGTATGGAACAGTACAGTACAGTATGGAACAGTATGGAACAGTACGGTATGGAACAGTATGGAACAGTACGGAACAGTATGGAACAGTACGGAACAGTACGGTATGGAACAGTATGGAACAGTACGGAACAGTATGGAACAGTATGGAACAGTACGGTATGGAACAGTACAGTACAGTATGGAACAGTACAGTACAGTATGGAACAGTATGGAACAGTAGGGAACAGTACGGTATGGAACAGTACGGTATGGAACAGTATGGAACAGTACGGTATGGAACAGTACGGTATGGAACAGTACGGAACAGATAATACTCTGAATCCAGAACTATCTGTACTCTGGAAGTTCTTGTATTTATTTCCCATCAGTACTTTATCTATGAAAGTGAACAGAGTCAACAAATAATTTATGGTATTTCGTGATTTTGTTATATAATTTATTTACTTTATACTTAATGATATATTTGATGTTGCACCTAGTTATTCATTTTGCTACATATTTAATTTAACATGTTATATATATATTTGATTACTATTTTTCACTTTATATTTGGTTCAGTTCTGTTGTATGTTGCTTTGGCAATAAAAACACATTATTGTCTGAAAGTAAATGAGATGTGGACAAAATGGCGGATTTATGTTTTTATTAAATAAAATAAATGCCAGATTGGGAAGATAAAGCGGTGTAAAAGTGTGTGATGATGAGAAACTGATGAATAAAAATTTAAACTCGAATGAATTGTTCGGTGTTTAGTTTTGGAGGTCCAGAGAAAAAGTTAGTAAATGATGATGATGATGATGAGAAAGAGGCAGAGATTGGATTGGATTGGATTGGATTGGATTTGAGTGTGTTCTCGGACAGACTCTGACTTGAACACGTCACATCTCTCCTGCTGGCTCTTTGATGAGTTACAGTCCTGAATAAATGGTTCAGTTGGTGAGATAAATGAAGTAAAAGCTCAGGAGTCCTACCGAGGGCGCAGATGAAGAGCGCTCTGAGGAGGAGGAGGAGCAGCGGCGGCGGTGTGGGCGTCGAGCTCAGGCCGAGTTTGTGGCGGATGATGGCGGCGTTTCTTCCGTGCAGCTGCGCGCTCTTCCCCTCTCTCCCTCTCCGGCTCTTCCCTTCACTCCGCTCATTCTGCTCCTTCGCGCCCGCTTTTCTTGCTTTAACTACCATCTTTTCATTCTAAACCTACCGAACATTTACAAAAAATAAAACCAATAAATTAAAAAGCAGCAGAAATTTCGCGGCGCCTCAGCAGCAGCTCTGACTGACTGAGACACTCTGAGAGACTGTTAGCACTGTTAGCTTCTGCTGAGGATAACAGGAAGTGCCGCTGCTCGTAACCACGGCAACGGACATCCCAAGGGGGCGGGGCTTCAGCTGACTTCCGGAGACGCCATAACTACTACCATTAATCACAAACAACACAAATACACATGTAATTATTATATAATTAATGTTTAATATAACTCAATATATATATAAAAATTAATGTTTAATTTATTTCATTCCATTATTAATTAATCTATGCAATATTATTTATACTTTTATAATTATTATAATAAATTACACGAAGTATAGTTATAGTTATTTATTAAATTAAAGTAATTTTAACTACAGAAATGTGTAAGGAGACGCTCACTAAGCAGATTATATTATTACAGTATTACACACCTCAGATCAGTCACTTTTAAATGACTAATTTTTTACATGTTTTAGGATTTTTTTTGTGATATAAAGATGATTTCATTCGTTCATTCTTTCAGTCTTGTTTGCTGATTAAACTCCAGACGCACAGGATTAAACCCAGTGCGTAAAGATTTATAGATTTCTTTTAAAAACTTCAAAAGACAAAAACATAAAAGCCTTAAATGCAATAAACACAATAGAGGGCTGAAGTATGAGCAATAGTTTTTTTTTTTGTTTGTTTTTTTTTAAAGGAAAATAACATCATAAAAAATATTTTAAACATTTTTATATGTTTTATAATTTAGACGTATTTATTGTATTTATTTGACTTCAATTAAATGTATTTTAATAGGAATAATTTGTGTATATAATGAACTCCAGAGAAATTGTACATTCAGAGAGACTGGAGTAAGAAATAAGATGATAAAAATAAAATAAAATGCAAAAATAATTAAGTAAATAAACTAATACTATAAATATAATGATTGTGAGATATTTATTCTAAATGTCTAAAAGTAATTATTAGTCAGGCACAACTTTGTGAAGAGAGCAAAAACACTTTTTGTAAATAATATTTACACAATAAAAATCATATTAAAATGATATTTACTGTATGACACGCGCGCGACTCTGGGCGGTGACGTCACTTCCGGTGCCGTGTTGTTGGCCTCCATTTTCTAGGAAAAACATCAGAGAGGAAAGCGGCAGTCTGAGGTGTGTAACTTTACATTCTTTACCTTTTATACTCATTTAATGCGCTGTTTTAATTTTATAATCTGTAATGTGTTTCGGTTTGTTCGTGTTTAATGGCTTAGCTCGCGCTCTGAGTGAATAAAATGTGAATCTGTTGTTAGTGTTTACATTTAAAGGTCGCAGTTTTAGACACAAAATCATCAAAACATGAAATATTATATAACAAAATCATCAAAACATGAAATATTACATAACAAAATCATCAAAACATGAAATATTACAGCATTAAACACTTTATACTTCTCTGTACCTTCACTGTTACACTTCATTTCTGCATTCTGTGTGAAAAACACCAGGTCTGATAACAGAAGTGGAGGATTAATAATAACAACAACAACAACAACAACAACAATAATAATAATCAAATAATGAATAATAAAAGATCTAGAAATTCCTGAAAGAAATCACACAGGAGGATTTCTGCAAGTATAAGGGGAGAGAGAGAGAGAGAGAGAAGAGGAAGATAGAAGAGAGAAAACGTGCAGAAAGCACGGAGGAAAAGAAGGGATAAAACAGAGGGGCAAAAAGAAAGAAGGAAGACATGAGAGAGAAGAGAGAGAGATAGGTAGAGAAAAGAAAAAAGGATTAGAAAAGAAGTAAAGAATTGAGGAAAGAAAGAAAACCTGGAGAGAGCGTGAGAGAAAAACACAGAAAGAGAGAAGAGAAAAGGAGAGAAATAGGAGAGAACAAAAGATCAAACATTTAAAGACTATTTATTAAATACATCAAACATCCTGTCTGTCCGATATACACATATACACACACGCGCACACACACATGCACACACACGCACATATACACACACAAGCGCACACACACACACATATACACACACACACACACACGCACATATACACACACAAACACATGCACAAAAGAAAAGTGATGATCATCTAATTCATTGTTGTGATGTTAAACTCTCTCTCTCTGTCTCTGTCTCTCTCTGTCTGTCTCTGTCTCTCTCTGTCTCGCTCTCTCTCTCTCTGTCTCTCTCTCTCTCTCTCTGTCTCTCTCTCTCTCTCTCTCTCTCTGTCACTCAGTGGTAAAATGCTGTGATGTTGGACAGTGAGACTGAAACCTGCTGTTGGGACGCGACCCGGAGAGATGTTTTCCTCCCCACAGCAGTCGTCCTGTCAGTGTGATGACTGAGACTCGTGGACGCTGAGCGAGCAGAAGGTCGTGTGTGTGTGTGTGTGTGTGTGTGTGTGTGTGTGTGTGTTCTGAGCTTCGATTAGTATGAAACATGGCGGAACACGGAGCTGACAGTCCCATCACCCTGATCATCCGCGCGCCAAACCAGAAGTATGACGACCAGCCAATCAGCTGCTTCCTCGACTGGACTGTGGAGAAACTGAAGAAACACATCTCTAAAGTTTATCCCAGCAAACCGGTGAGAGAGAGTGTGTGTGTGTGTCTGAGAGTGTGTGTGTGTCTGTCTGAGAGTGTGTGTGTGTGTCTGAGAGTGTGTGTGTGTGTCTGAGAGTGTGTGTGTGTCTGTCTGAGAGTGTGTGTGTGTGTCTGAGAGTGTGTGTGTG
>JAKKZJ010000022.1:106321-116327 GCA_033441845.1 Pangasius mekongensis | reverse complement strand
CACACACACACACACACACACACACACACACACACACACACACACACACACACACACACACACACACACACTCACAGTGCTGAACAATCGCTTTCTAAAGTACAGTACTCCGGAGTAACTCCTCCATACACAGGAATAACAGTGTGTGTGTCGTGCTGTTAAAGGAAACTCATCAACAGCGGAGTTACTGCTACCACACTGACGATGATTCATTTCCTATAAAAACACGACCCTGAGGGATTTATTCCTCTCATTCCACAGCAACTTACCAACAACGCTGGGTTTTATGCTTGCTAAAGAATCACACATCATACTTTTTATCCATTTATAGCTACAGTTAAATGTCCTTTCTCCTCCTTTTCTTTTTTCTCTTCCTTTTCCACACATCCTTGCTTTCATTCCTCTATTCCGTTTCTTTCCTTTTTCTCCTTTATTTTTCCTTCACCCTTAGTTTTTATCTTTTTATAACCATTGTTTCTTTATTTCTTCATTTTCCTTTTTCATTGTTTATTTTCTTTCCCTTTGTTCTTTTCCCTCAACTTCTTTCTTTCTTTCTTTCTTTCTTTGTGTACATTTTCACCCCTCTTACGCATCTTAAAAAACATAAGCTTTTTAAAAAAGAACACTTTACTTTATTTTTTCCACTTATCCCTCCATCACGTTCAGACTCCTGCAGAATTTAGCAGAGATGAATAATTACACTGTAAACAGTGACGGTTCTCGCAGCGGTTCTCCGTCACTCCAGAACATCAGCACTGAGCACTGAGGTTCCCTACAGACTTCCCTTCTGAAGTGCACTATGTAGGGCACATATCAGGAAATTATCACTTCACACTTCGATGAAATGGATTTTTACAATAGTATTTTAACAGAAAACTGCAGCTGCACACACACACACACACACACACGCACGTGCATGTGCAGGCGGAGGTGTGAAAGGCGAGCGCTGAAGGTGAGAAGGGGGGGTTTCCAGTCACTGCATCAGTGTGTGTGCGTGCGCGCGTGTGTGTGTGTGTGTGTGTGTGTCTGTGTGTGTGTGTGTGTCCGCGTGGGCTGCAGGTGTCAATCTGAAATGAAGACGTGGTGTTAATCGGTCCAAACTTAACCAAAGCGAGTGTGAACAGAGAGGTGATAAAGAACAATAACAAAACAACAAGCCAACGAATCACAGAGCAACACACACACACACACAAACCCACCGAGCAACACATGGATACACACACGTGAAGTGAATCACAGCAACACACACACTCTTTATGATGTGGGTGTACAGGAGACAGCAGTGGGGTGCCAATACTTTCCCTATGGCAATCAATTTGTAACTCATTAACCATTCTATATGAAAGTGTGTAACTGTGTGTGTGTGTAAGTGTCTCTGTGTGTGTGTCTGTGTGTGTGTCCGTAACTGTGTGTGTAAGTGTCTGTGTGTGAGTGTCTGTGTGTGTAACTGTGTAAGTGTCTGTGTGTGAGTGTCTGTGTGTGTAACTGTGTAAGTGTCTGTGTGTGTGTGTGTCCGCGTGTGTGTCTGTAACAGTGTGTGTAAGTGTCTGTGTGTGTGTGTGTGTGTCCGCGTGTGTGTCTGTAACGGTGTGTGTAAGTGTCTGTGTGTGTGTGTGTGTGTGTCCGCGTGTGTGTCTGTAACGGTGTGTGTAAGTGTCTGTGTGTGAGTGTCTGTGTGTGTCTGTAACTCTGTGTGTGTGTGTGTGTGTGTGTGTGTGTGTAACTGTGTGCGTGTGTGCTTGCGTGTGTGTGTGTAACTGTGTGTGTGTGTGTTACCTTCGACGTGTTCAGTGCAGAGCTCTTTAGCTTTCTCTCTCATCAGTTTAGGGATCAGGACGTCGCGCTCCACGTGTCTGAGGTGGGGCTCATCTGTGTCACACGCACACACACACACACACACGCACGCGCGCACACACGCACACACACACACACACACGCACGCGCGCACACACACACACACACACACACACACACACGCACGCACGCACGCACGCACACCACAGTAACAGTCAGTAAACATCATGTTCATCACTGAGGTGAATATTTTAGTGTAATTAATCTCCTGTAATGTAAATGTGTAAATATTAAAGTGTAGAACTCTCTGTATTTTATTACATGTCCAGCGCCGCGTTCAGAACAAGACGATAGTAAAATACAGCTGCAAGCAGCGATTAACCCCTTCAGCGATGGAGGAAGTGAAACTGGTATTTTTTTGGCCATGAGGAGCATCAGCGCCATCAGCGCCATCATCACGCTCCCCGTCAGCGCCATCAGCGCCCGCGCCATCAGCGCCATCAGAGCTCGCCCCGTCAGCGCCATCAGCGCCATCAGCCCCGTCAGCGCCATCATCCCGCTCCCCGTCAGCGCCATCAGCGCCATCAGCCCCGTCAGCGCCATCAGCGCCATCAGCCCCGTCAGCGCCATCATCCCGCTCCCCGTCAGCCCCGTCAGCGCCATCATCCCGCTCCCCGTCAGCGCCCGCCCCGTCAGTGCCATCAGCGCGCTCCCCATCAGCGCCCGCCCCGTCAGTGCCATCAGTGCCATCAGCGCCATCATCACGCTCCCCGTCAGTGCCATCAGCGCCATCATCACGCTCCCCGTCAGCGCCATCATCCCGCTCCCCGTCAGCGCCATCAGCGCCCGCCCCGTCAGCGCCATCAGCGCGCTCCCCATCAGCGCCCGCCCCGTCAGCGCCATCAGCGCCCGCCCCGTCAGCGCCATCAGCGCGCTCCCCATCAGTGCCATCAGCGCCATCAGCGCGCTCCCCATCAGCGCCATCAGCGCGCTCCCCGTCAGCGCCATCAGAGCCATCAGCGCCATCAGAGCCATCAGCGCGCTCCCCATCAGAGCCATCAGCGCCATCAGAGCCATCAGCGCGCTCCCCATCAGCGCCATCAGCGCGCTCCCCATCAGCGCCATCAGCGCCCGCCCCGTCAGCGCCATCAGAGCCATCAGCGCGCTCCCCATCAGCGCCATCAGCGCCCGCCCCGTCAGCGCCATCAGAGCCATCAGCGCCCGCCCCATTAGCGCTCGCCCCGTCAGATATCACTAAATTTGAAGGCAAAACTTCAAGTGATTACTGAGATTCTCTCACTTCCTGTTTGGTTGACTTCAAATGCGTTTGGAGGATAGTCTGACGATGCTTTGTGGAAAATCCAATATGGCGGAAATTGGCCTCATGCGTCCGCTGAACTCGGTTCAACCCAAAGAGGAAAGTGCAGTCACGTTTCTATGATTTATCGGGTTTCTACGATTTGAACTGGAAGTCCGCTCCAGTGCACGGTTCCCTGCCGGGTTTTCCGAGCGCACTGCAGAAATCACTAGGTTTACCTTTTAAACTCTTTTAGCAACTTTATTTCAAGAATATTTTCTACTCTGATAAAAGGCTATTTCATTATACATTTTTTTCCTTCTTCACGTTTTGATATGCAAATGATTATGACGATCCAATGAATATGCAAATCAATCTGTGACGTCACCTGGAGACTTCTAGTGGCTTGGGGAGCATTAGCGACTTTCCCCTGAACAGAGTTAGCATCACTGCTTTAGTTTACTTTCACTGTTAGGCCTGAAGCTGCACACACTCTCCTACTGCTTTATTAATCACTATTCATCTGTTTACTCTGTGTGTGTGTGTGTGTGTGTGTGTGTGTGTGTGTGTGTGTGTGTGTGTGAGTGAGAGAGAGAGAGATAGCAGCTCTGATTAATTATCTGTATTTTATTAAAATGATTTATTGTAATTCTGAGAGGACTGAAGAGCAGAATCATTAACAGGAAGCCATCACGCTAAATAAACATCAGTGTAGCTTAGCTTAGCTTAGCTTAGCTCATCATCTAGCTAGCCCTGTTCGTGTTTGCTAATGAAGCGTTGCCCCGGTGTGTAAGGCCGAGCTGCGCGCGGTGTGAGAGCTGTTACCTGGGTCTGAAGTCTCCATGAGTGAATTAATTATCTCACAGCTACACACTGCTCACTATAACGCATTATAGCCCACACATGACGACTTCACGCTCAATGTCACCCTGCAAACACGCGCTGATCCCGCCTCCTGCGCTCCGATTGGTCGGCAGGCCGCACTCACAAACCCTCCGCTGATTGGACAGAAAAGCTACACTTCCGCATACGTCACAAATAAGCTTCTACAGGGATGAAGACGGCTGACGGCTTTGTACACAAAACTATAAAAGAAATTAATTAATTATAAAAGAAATTAATTGTTAGATTTAAAGCAGTTTCATAGACATAAAATTAAAACTGTCTTTTAAACTGAGAGTTTATATTATTGTTGAATTTATCATTATCATTATTATTATTATTATTATTATTATTATTATTATTATTATTGTACTATCCAGTCTCAGAGGGTAAATTTACTCTTTAAATGGTTGTAAATATTTTCTTATTTTCTGATCTGGACACAGAATCTTTACAGAAAAATCATTTTGACATAAAACAAACTTTTTACACTCTTTGCCTTTTATCTATTAAACTTTTAGTATTAATAATTGAACAGATGCCCAGCTGTTGTCTGTGTTTCAGCTTATAAGCAGCCTGCGTTTTCATATTTATTATAAAGTTCATTTTACATTCTTCAGATTTTCTGCTCAAGTCCTGTGTGATTAATAAAGTCTGAATTTTAATTATTATTAAAGTTAGTTACTGAGCTTCTGTCTGTTCTAAAGCAAAGTTCAGCTAATCAATACTGTAGTCTAATCAAACTAATCAAACTAATCAGCACTAATCAATACTGTAGTCTAATCAAACTAATCAAACTAATCAGCACTAATCAATACTGTAGTCTAATCAAACTAATCAAACTAATCAACACTAATCAATACTGTAGTCTAATCAAACTAATCAAACTAATCAACACTAGTCAATACTGTAATACTTTCCTCTAATACATATCATGTTTATTTGTTTGTTTGTTTGTTTGTTTGTCTGTTTATACCCAATATGTTTAATAAGCAAATAGTCTATATTTTAAATATAATAATTCAGTAAATATATTATAAAAGGTAGAAAGAGATACTGACTTTAATCTTACATATAGTGTTACATATAATATAGTCTATATAATATAATATCTATATATAAAATATAGATTATTGTTCAGAACTGTGCAAAAGTATTAGCCACCTTTTATTTTTCAGTACAGTTGTTGTTACAGATGTTTACTTTATGACTTGTGCATTATTACATTTTATATTTGCAAACATTACTTTTCCAGCAAAAAGCTGTAACAGAGAAATGTGTGTGTGTGTGTGTGTGTGTGTGTGTGTGTGTGTGTGTGTGTGTGTGTGTGTGAGTTTATAATGAACTCACAGCTGCTCTGTGGAAAGACTGTGGACTTTTTTTTACCATCAAACCAACTGTTTAAGAGTTTTCACCTGAAGAGAGTAGTTCTGCAAACTACAATAAGCGTTTTCTCTCTCTCTCTCCCCCCTCTCTCTCTTTCTCTCTTTCTCACACTCTCTCTCTCTCCCCCTCTCCCCCCCTCTCTCTCTCTCTCACTCGCTCTCTCCCCCTCTCTCTCTCTCCCCTCTTTCTCTCTTTCTCACACTCTCTCTCCCCCCCCCTCTCTCTCTCTCTCTCTCTCTTTCTCACTCTCTCTCTCCCTCCCTCTCTCTGTCTCTTTCTCTCTCTCTCCCCCTCTGTCTCTCTCACTCTCTCCATTTCTCTCTTTCTTGTTTCGTTCTGCACCTGCTGTATCAAAATTCAAGACAGTGCAAGACTTTCGTGACCACATCTGTACACATCTGTAACTGAACCTGACCACAGAGTCGAGACTGAACTGTGCGCCACACACGCATGAGACCGCAGCGGAGAGCGTGCAGGAGACGGAGAGCGAGCGCTGAACGGCTGCGGCCTGAGAACCATCAGAACCCCGTCAGCATGAGGCGCCACTCTGGGTTCTGCTCACGTCTCCTCACGTCTCCTCACTTCTCCTCACGTCTCCTCACGTCTCCTCACTTCTCTCTCACGTCTCCTCACTTCTCTCTCTGCTACAGTCATTAATCATTACACCTGGATTTACACTGATTCACACATGAGATAAAATGTAGCTTCAAAAAGAGCAAATCCATATGCACAACTACACAACTACACAACTACACAACTACAGAAGTACAGTCCAGGCCTGGAAACGGCTGATGACTAAACTACTGAGACCTTTAGGACTAAATGAGGAAGACACTTGGATTTATTTCTAACCAATAACCAACAAGAGACTGTTGAGTTTTGTAATGAAAATGTTTGTATAGTTCACAGTAAGGCTACTGATTGTGAAAAAAATTATGAAGTCAGTTCAAAACTCTCTGAATATAAAATATATCAAATATACTTTTATAACTGCTTCCAAATTCTTCATATTCTCTAAACAGCTTTTAGATCCTCTCGGTTTCTCTCAGTTATGCACTCTTTCAGAAAAAGGTGCTAATCGGTACTTTACCTTGTCGTTGCAGCAGCAACCTCATGTGTGCACCTCCTGCACTTTCACTGTGTATCTATTTACCTAGAAATGTTTTAAAGCTTTATTCTAAAAATGTATTATGATCTAATTGTGTAGTTTAAATTATTTTTAAAGCTCACTATATCCACATGTCCAGGTGAAAGATTCATTACATATTAAATTACATATTATTACTAAAGTTACGAGTACCGGCTCAGAGACACGGAAGGTCCAGATTAGAGCTGAGTGTAATATTCTGCTCTCTGTAACTCACTCAGAACTTCTTTTTACATATTTTTTCTTTTGATTTGTTCTGTTTCGGTGTCTTCACACATTTCACCTTCAGTTTAGCTTCTTAGATTTTGTTTTATTTGTGGATAATTTGAAAAAAAAAAAAACTTTTGCACTTAACTGTGCTGCAAACATCACACACATTTCACTGGCGGAGAAGACAATGCACTGAGAATAATCACACACACACACACACACACACACACACACACACACACACACACACACACACACACACAGGAGGAGCACAGACAGAGCACCTGCATGCTGAACCCCACAACATGGCCGCTGATTATAGCACAGGCTTTAACGTTAATATCTCAGTAATGATGCAGTAACGTGGACAGAGTCGGTCTGTGGAGCTTTAGCACCAACACGGAGCAGAACAGAAGGGTTAATCAGAAAGAGGTCAGTCTCCACTCCCGGACTCCACCAAGAGTCAAGTCCCTCTCTGCAGGCGTGTCACTCACACACACACTCACACACACACCCACACACGACTCATGGCTGATTTTGTCCCAGGAGGAGGTCATGGCGCACAGGAAAATCTAATAACATCACATCGCCGTGTCACTGAGGGCTGCCAGCTCCCGGGCCGCGGCTCCAAAATCCAATATCCCCCATCAGCAGGCCTGGCAGAGGGAAGGTTAGCAAAGTTAAACCCTTTTAGGACACGGCTCGGTGCTCAGGCCCACCGCGGACGCTCCAAATGTCCAAAAGATATCCAAATGTCCAGGATGCACGCCGCCAAATGCTAAAGAGACAGCCGCGCGCTGGGTTTGGTCCACTTCCCGTCCTGCTCCATCCACACGCAGAGGAAGCACAGATGGTCAGGCTACTGCCATTAAACCCACAACACCTTTACTGGAGTGGACACTCATTCACTCACTCGTTCAGCAGGACGAACCTGTAACCGAGAGGAACACGGACAAGCCGTAACGCTGCAGTCAGGGACATGTGACGTGTGCACGAGCACGAAAAGCTTTTAATTCGTTTTATTTTATAAAACTCCTCACACACTAATGACTGAGTTTCCAAATCAGTGAGTTCATTTACCACCCCGAGCTAACAGCAGGTTCTGTGGCACGTTTACGCAAAATACAGTGATCTCAGAAAGAGGGAAGGGAACTAATCTGCTCCTGTCCTGCCCCTGGAGTGGAACCGTGATCTTCAGTACCGTTAATGTCCATCTCTCTCCTGGAAAAGTGAAAACAGTGACCTGTACATGAGTTACTGTGCAGAATTAGAGCTTCGGATGAAGCTTTAAAGATTCACTAATCACCCTGAAGGTGAGCGTTTACGCCTCAGGCACAAGACAAGGACAGACTGGAACCTTTAAAGTGTCTTTTTTACTGAGAGTAGAATTCTGTGCAGCTTTATGCAAAATAAAAGAATATAAAACACATGAAAACACACTATTAATGCAGTGACCAAACCAAATAATAACTCATCGATATAAGTGTGTGTGCGTGTGTGTGCGCGCGCGTGTGTGTGTGTGCGTGTGTGTGTGTGTGTGTGCGCGCGTGTGTGTGTGTGTGCGCGCGCGTGTGTGTGTGTGTGTGTGTGTGCGTCTGTGTGTGTGTGCGCGCGTGTGTGCGTCTGTGTGTGTGTGTGTGTGCGCGCGTGTGTGTGTGTGTGTGTGTGTGTGTGTGTGTGTGTGCGCGCGTGTGTGTGTGTGTGTGTGTGTGCGTCTGTGTGTGTGTGTGTGCGCGCGTGTGTGTGTGTGTGTGCGTCTGTGTGTGTGTGTGTGTGTGTGTGTCCCTCTCCTCGCGGAGCAGCAGCTTGTGTTTACTCGGCCGCTCGCGCTCCGGATCCATTTCCTCTGGAGCTGCAATCTGGAGCCGATTCTCGGGCGAGCCGAGCCTTTGACACTGCGGCTTTAATTAAAATTACATTAGAACTAATCAGCCGGAAGTGCGGGGGGGGGGGGGGGGTCACAGCGCGTGCATGCGAGGCGAGTCAGGGAAACCGAGTAAACAATAACAGTCACGCGCGCGCTGTAACGGGATTTGCTTTATAACGGGTTTAATTAAAATGATATTATTTCACCTAATCAGTCGTAAAAGCAGGATTTACAGAGGAAGAGGAGGAAGAGGAGGAGACATCACTGCTGTCTCTAATGATCTCTAATTAACTCCTAATATCAGCGCTAATATCACAGAAACAGCACTGATTTTTATTTATTTATTTATTTTTATATCAGCGCCAAAATATTAACCCCTTAAACTCTAAAATCATGTTCTTCAGTAATTACACTGAAACTAATATTAAAGCGTGAACTTATGAGACTGATGCTGAGACATTAAAGAGTTCAATTACATGAAATTAGTGATGAAATTAAGAGTTAAAGAGTTAAAATTGTGTTTAAGGCCATAAACATGTAATAATAATAATAATAATAATAATAATAATAATAATCTGCTCCACAGTAAAAATATCATTACACTGTAAAATTACAGAAGCTCTGAGACTTTAACCCTCAGAAACACAGATTCTATGAATATGCAAATTGTAAACATGCCCAATCGCTAAGCCCCGCCCCCTCGCCTGGTAAACCTGTGCTGCACAGGTAAAGACAGGAAGTCTGCATGAACAATAGAGTTTGTCTGGAAATTACTGTTAAATGCAAAACAAGAAATACAAAAACAAATCTACAAATCACTCTTCACCTGTTTAATCCTGAAAGCAGGAAGGAAACTAAATATTTGCTGGTAATTTTGTGCATTATTGTGCTTTTATTAATTTAAAGGGGCTTTTAGGAATTGATGGTTCTGTTTCAGCTCAGATGCAGAGACGAGTTCCTGAAGAAGCAGGTCAGCAAACTGGAGTAGAAATATAAAAAACAGACAAAACCTCCAGAAAGCCCCGGCTCTATTGTCCGGCTGAAGTGGAAATGTTAATATGACTTCCATCTCAGCCCAAAAAAATGTCAAAAAGATCGTACAAAGCCCACGAGGTTCCTGTTCGAGGGTTCTCACCCAGATAATTATGAGCTCCATAAAAGCGCACAGAGCAAAAAAGGCAAAAAAAAAAAGGAAAGGAAATAAATAAATAAATAAATAAAAGGAGGCGAGCTGAATTACTTTTTGCTGCTTTATGTTCTTTAATAAGAGGAGCGATGGATAGAGAGAGGATCCTTCATGGACAGCCTGGAGCTTCACACACACACACACTCACACACACACACATTCACACACACACACACACTCACACACACACACACACACACACACACACACACACACACACACACACACACACACACA
>JAKKZJ010000022.1:94680-97772 GCA_033441845.1 Pangasius mekongensis | reverse complement strand
ATATATATATATATATATATATATATATATATATATATATATATATATATATATATATATATATATGTATATATATGGATATATATGTATATCAGCTGTTCAGCAAATATCAATCTTCATAAAGTCCTCATTCACAGCTCATTTGAAATTTCGTTGAAATATTAATTATCTCTTTTGAGTCACAGACAATTTTAAAAATGTCTCTATGTAACAGATATCAGCTGATGTTCTGTCCATTTGCTCGTCTTTCTTGATCGTGGTGCAGCGTGTTTACTGCTCCATTCAGCTCTGTAGAGTTATGACTAGTGGTCAAACATGGGAACTGCAGGAAGTGCTAATGGAGGCCCACTGGGGCGAGAATCACGCTGCCCCCTGCTCAGGGGAGGAGCAGCAGACAGAGCAGTTAATGACACGGTTGCCAGAGTTTAAAATACTCCACATCCGCCAACATCTAGTTTGATAACAAACAGAACCGTTTCCTTTTCAGGGATTTTCTCCCTCGTTTGGGCTTTGCCCGTTCCCGCCCACCAGTCAGCTCTCCCCTTTCATATGACAGCTACCAACCGGAGAGGGTGAAGGCTATAACGTGCTTCCGCCAAGACACATGACATGATAACATGTTTGGAGGAAAGCGCTATCTGCCCCATTTCTCACGCATGAGCTCAAAGACACCCATGATTGGCTAGCGTCGCTGTGATTGATAGGTATGCCCCTCCCACTCAGATGGCTGTGACATCGTTGAAATTCAAACTCGAGATCAAACGCTTTTCTGTTGCACCAATCGTGTGAAATAATTATTTCCCCACGCAAAAAAAAAAGAGAAGAAAAAATGTGTCTCCATTTTCCAATGCCTGATTTCTTTGGGCAGGTTTCAGGTCTTTCATGTGGTTTGTGTGGTTTGTGAAGTGGAAATTTTGCTGAAACCTGTAAACCCTGGTTAACGACGCTACCTCCAGCACAGCTGAACAGAAGCGCGGCTAAAGCCGTTCAGATGCAGCTGCTCGACTGCGCGCTGGATGACTGGATGATGTCGACTCTCAGCTGCCTTGATGATTCCCTAGATAGGAGCTTATCACGTGAGATGGCTTCTCCACTTCATGTCAGCGACTCGCTGGTCCTGCAGCTGACACTCGGCTTTGTGATTATAGATTAAAAGTCTTTCTGCAGTTAAGATTAACGAGACTGACTGCAGGAATTTCAGAGACTGCGGATGGAATGCAGTTTACATGTTTATGTTTTATTTTTGAATATATTATCACAATTTAAAAACTATTACTTCAGAAAGTTGTTCAAAATGTCACTTTAATGTGGAATTTCAGAAAGAACAGAATTCTGATGGAGGTCTTCAGTAAGGACGTGTGGACCGCTAGGTAACAGTTACCCTTCTGAACAGGACAGACTTTAACCTGCCGCCTGCTTAGCCTCGTCCTGAACACAGCGCTGTGTGTGTTGATAATCGCGGTGTATCGTGTAAGCGATAATCAGAACACACTTTACTGTCATTTAACACCTGATGCATTAAAGCACTCACATTTTAAAGGTGTCATTTTTACAAAGGAATTCTGGCGTGTGTACGCTGCAGTGTTCTGGCTCCAGTTTACCCACGATGCATCAGTGTTAAAGCCGGTTTAGCTGTAACGGAGACTGTGAAGTGACCCTCTGACTCTGTGATGGTATGAATTTGTTGTGTTTAATCTGTTTAATTGTGTAAGTAAAGTTTCTCATGCATTCTCATGACTTTGCCACGTTTTTATATTGTGTGTGAATGCAACAGTGAGATTTTATATGCATATTTATATATAAATTGTATATAAAAATTTAGAAATTAGACATTAATCTGCAGCTGTTATCTAGATGAACAAGTTTAATCTATTAATCTTAATCTTCATTTTACAGCATTCATGTCCACAATTTACACACTAAGCTACACAGAGAGGTAGGGGGCGTGGTCAAGTTAATGGTTCCAGAGAGATTAGAGGGCGTGGTCAAGTTAATGGTTCCAGAGAGATTAGAGGGCGTGGTCATGTGCATCAGAACCTGAGAATTTACAGGAACACTTTATAAAGCCACTGAGATTCTGTTGTAATCTGCTGAAACCACCAGGGGGCGCCACAGCACAGCGGCCAAACTACACAGCCTCCCTTACAACAACAACAACAACAACAATAATAATAATAATAATAATAATAATAATAATAATAATAATAACAGTATATATAATGTTTATTTTTTATTTATTTATATTATTATAGTAACTTTCTAACGCTCAGAATAAAACAAGAACAAACAGATAAACTGGTAAATAAACTGTGGGAAGAAAACTAGCTTTATAGTAAACAATCTTAAAAATATTTTTTACCTAAATTTCCTTTTAATTCTCCAAAACCATAGATACAACATTTCCACAAAGTCATCATCTTTACCTTAAAATGAACTGTTAAAACTTTACCAGTGTTTTGATTTCAGCACTGAGACCGAAACTGAAATAACTGACTCAAACTTACTGAAAGTGAAATGAAGCTCAGTATAAAAACCCCAGAAATTCAGCTTTTACCGCTACGCACTTCCGGCCGGCGTTGTGACGTCATCACGTAGGGATCCGTGCACGTTCAAGTTTTTGCTGAAATCAGGAGAATTTTCACTGCCATCCAGAATGATGATCAATTAATAAATGTATATTTTAACCTTAACATTAAAGCCAAAGCTAAAGATTTTCAGAAGACGTAAGTGTTTAAAAATAAATAATAATTACAATTTCTGTTTGATAACTGAATCAACAAAGTACTGAGAAAAAATCATTTGGTTAAAGAATTTATAGAAATTATAATAATAAAGAATCAAATGATAAAATTAGAGTATGATGTGAGAATAAAAGGTTCCTGGTTTAGAGGTTCTGCCTCAAACATGAAAGTTCCCATAAAGGTTCCTGCAACAGAGAGACTGTTTATAGTGTATGCGGAGAGAAGACAGAGTGATGAGGTGAGAGAGTGAGAGAGTGAGAGAGTGATGAGGTGAGAGAGTGAGAGAGTGAGAGAGTGATGAGGTGAGAGAGTGATGAGGTGAGAGAGTGAGAGAGTGAGAGAGTGATGAGG
>JAKKZJ010000022.1:84680-89680 GCA_033441845.1 Pangasius mekongensis | reverse complement strand
CACGTGCCATCGTCATCGACACCCAGCCGTCCCACACTGCTTCTCGGAGTTGCGCTAACGGATTGATCCCGAGCGCTCCGTGCGGCTCTTGTTCCTGGTCAGACTGCCGAGCTCTGATCTGCTGCGTCCTCACCTGTGGCTTTTATGGCCGCCAGCAGCCCTGCATTCCCCCTAACGAGAGCTCCACCGACCCGCCGCCCAAAACCGAGCCTGAACCACGACGGCCTGAGCCCAAATCCGAACCCAAAACCACTCACCTGCCCAGTTCTGGAAGTTTCCGATACGGAGATGTCTACTTAGCGGGAAAGAAGGTAGTTTACTCGCCAAATTCAGAAGCTCCGGCTCGACGCAGCAGGTCCGCGGCAAAGGGCGAGAGTCAAAGACCCATTAGCAACACTAGCATTTACTCCAGAGAGGATCTGGATGTAGACGACGTGGATGACGGAGGCACTGATATCGACTCACTAATCACCAAGAAGCTTCTGGAGCTTTATAAACTGCACCAGATCGAGCAGCTGGCCAAGTGCACCTCAGACCTGTCATTCTCCCGCAAGACGAACGAGATCAGCGACCTGATCAACAGCATTGCTCAGGACTACAACCTGGAAGAGCAGGAGGCCGAGTGCCGGCTCGTACACGGCGTCATACGCATCAGCACACGCAAGTACAAGTCTCAGACTTCTAAAGGCTATAAAAGCAAAGACTACAAATCCCAGGATGCATTGCTGCAGCCAAACGGGAGAAGGGACGGGACGCTGCCGGACAGCGGCAATGAAACCATGACCTTTACCTTCAGCACTGGTGAGTGGGTGTGGCCAAAATAACGTTACATCACATTTCAGCTCCATTACATCAGATTCATACCAATAAAGTCAATATAATCATAATAAGTTTCCAGTATAACGAGCTTATATTTTAACCTGTGACATCACATTCTAATCACATGACCTCAGACATCACATTCACACGAGGTCGTGTTTCATTTATTTCACTTCTCTGAAGGAAAGCACCCCTGGCTTTACTCTCCTCACGTTTCAAGCGTGTGATATGAAGCTGATGTCAGGTTTATTGGGGTTGAAATATGACGTGAGCTCAGTTTTAACACACTGATGTCATATTTAATCCCTCACATGTCATGACCTTTACCCTGCAACATCAATTTATGACCTTTGACCTAATTTGTGTCCCTCCTAAGATGAACCGGAGATGCTGGTGTCTGATCTGACGCCGTCTGATGAGCTGGCGAGGAAGATGAGAGGACACAGCGGGCGAAGTGGTGAGACACGAGGCAATCTCCTCACTTTCAACCTAAAACGTTTACACTCTTAGAAAAAAAGGTTCTTTAAGGAGTTATTGGATAATTTCGGGTTCTTCGCAGAAGTCCTTTCCGATCAGGAAACTCACTGTTGACTTGAAGGGTTCCTCTGGAATGTTCTGAGAGCATGTGTAGGAGTGTGTACACTCAGAAAAACAGGTACTAAACGTGTCTTTAGGGTGGTGTCCTGCATCCTACACCTTTTACACACGTGTGTATGCATGTAGTAAATCTTTGAAGCTTTACCCTAAAAGATCGTTACAATCATGTACATTAAATTATTTTAAAGGTCACTATATTCACATCCGCAGCATATTAAAGGTACTAAAGATAAGGGTACCACCCAGGGGACACGGATAGGCCCAGCATAGTACCCTTTTTTACTGAGAGTGTATGTGGTAGTGCATAAATCGTGAGAAAGGTCTCGTCTTTCTCTCGTGGTATGCAGCGTTTCTCTCCTCATCTTCTGGAGAATAATAAAGTGCCTCGGAGGCTCAGGACCAGAATCCTCTGCAGTTTTTGTCTTCTTGAGGAACGTTGTTCTCGTTTTTCAGCCGTTAGGAACGGCGCTCTCAGCACTCGGTCCCCCACACGGCCCGCCGGCTCGCTGCTGCGGCGACGTGGAGATGCTCTCAGATTTCAGCTGGATTGTGTGCTGGAATGTTTTGAGTCATGCAGCAGGGTGTGAAAATGCCGGGTGTAGTTTTACACTGTCACTGAAAAGCAGCTCGCTTTGTTTGCATGGACACTAAACTCTTTAAACAGCAGGCTGAGATGATGTGTGTGTCACTAACGCATTAACATGTAGAGCTCTGAGGGACGGCGTCATGTTTAACACATAAACATTAACAGCGAAGCTGAACGATGATGAAACACTTCTCCCACCATAAACATGATTAGTGTTAATTACAATTGCTCATGTACTTTAAATACAACATATTTGTACCGCATGATATTGTCACTGTAATTACTGCAGTTATGAGTTCTGATCGTTTGTATCTGTGACTCACTGTACTTTTAGAAAAAACCCTCCCCCTCTGCTCTGACTCCGCCCCCTCAATACATTATAGTAATGAGACGTTTTAGCAGAATGGCTTGAGTGCTGATGAATTTCGATTTGAATCTGTAATATGAGAAAAACATTTTTGGTAATCACAGTTACACAGTCACAAGTCTGACTGCAGATTTGAGATTAATAACATTCTGATCTCATTAACGTACAGTTACTTTAGACAGTAAAATCATTTTGTGTTCTCTCAGTGACGAGCTCAGAAGCTGCAGGGTTTTTTTGGTGTTTGTGTTTTGAGTGTTGTTTTTCTCTCGATAGTGTATTCTTCAGGAATGGCCACGGACTTGTCTGCAGAGCCGCTGCTGTGCTGACGGACGCGTGACGGAGACTCGCAGACGGGTTACAGACGCATCGGATGGATTATAGACACTGCCGTGTTCGATCAAAACACTGACCAGATGTCTGGATTAAAGACTCGTTTAGGGATGCCACTGCCATATTAAACACCACACAGAGGTATTATAGAGACGCACATCTGGATTAAACTCTCAGCCATAATCACACACATTATAGATGGCAGGTCTGGATTAGTCACATGGCCAGGTTAAACACCCCGGAACAGGATTAGAGGCATTTTTTCAGCCACTAGCAGATTGTAGAAGCCTGGAGGGGATTTACAGAGTGCAGATTAGCGACTGCACAGCTGGATTAAAGGTCACACTGTGGGTTTGGAGAACACAAGGCTGAATCCAGGAGCTTCTTTCTAGATTGTAGAGCGTTCTCATCCTCAGTCTTGTCCAAATCGCAGCTCAGATGTCTGGATTAGAGATTAGAGACCACACAGCTGGATTAAAGAGACTTTCTGATCACTTTAGAGACCACACAGCTGGATTAAAATCCTTTTGACAGGAATTCGAGATGTGTGTGCTGGGTTAAACACTGATTGGAGACGACTCTTCTCCGGCTGGATTTTTTTTCTCCCACTCCACAGCTTGTCATTGCGTGTTTTATCAGATGGAGGATGTGTGTGGGTGTGTTGGGATTACACTCACACTCTGTGCCTGTGATTATTCTGTAAAAGTGTTCTGTATTGAGTCACAGAGCCGGAACCTGAGGAACCTGTGCTGCCGCTGCTCACAGACCACAAGCTGACTTTTTTAAACTATTTTTTCGGTCTTCGTGTCTCGTGTCCTCGCTCACTCGGACTCGTTTTACTGCAGTCCTTTTTCATAATTAACCTCGTCTCTCAGGCTCTGTGACCTCCCGCGGCTTTGTGCTGCTTGCTCACTCTTAAAGCACGTTGCGGTTTTGTTTGTTTGTTTTTTGTTTCGTTTTTTTTAAATAAAAAGGCACGTCCTGTATTTTTCCTGCTTCTTGTTTACATGTGTATGGTGCAAGAACCATCACAGACTCAGAATGTGTGTTACATTTATGAGAAAATGGCCAAGTTTGAGTTTTATTCTCTAAAATCTGCACTTTTATGGACAGTCTTCAGTTCTTTTCTCTCTGCATACTTCCCTGAAGATTACAGCCTCCTCCTCCGTGTGTGTGTGTGTGTGTGTGTGTGTGTGTGTGTGTGTGTGTGTGTGTGTGTGTGTGTGTGTGTTAAACTGTGAACTCGTTTGTCTGGTTTGACAAAGCAGGAAACAAATAAAAGGAATTAAAGGAAATGAAATCCCAGTGTTTGTTGGAGGAGGAGCTGAAAAACTCAGTGAGGCTTTTTGGCAGTTTACATTCTCATTTAGCCGACATTTTTCTTCCTGGAATTTTCTAATAAAGTGGAAAAAGTTGGAATGGTGAAGATCTGTAATGTGTGTGTGTGTGTGTGTGTGTGTGTGTGTGTGTGTGTGTGTGTGTGTGTGTGTGTGTTTTCGTGTGTGTGTTTTCTTTGTGGTTTGTGTGAAGTTTTCATCAGGAATTTCGCAATCAGTGTTTTGCTATGAGTAAGAGCATTACTGGGTTTAAGGGCGGAGCTTCTCATTCAGGGGGCGTGGCTTTATACTTATAGCTCTTCTGACATCAACGAGCAAATTATAGGTGTTAGGAAGAGCATAAAAATAATAATAAACAATTTGTACATTAAAACACATTACAAAGATTTTAATGAAATGTAAATAAATAAGAAGTCATACTCTTATTATAGCTCTGTATAATCTACAGTTATATGGTGTTTAAATAAAGTACGATTTATATAAATTATTTCATTAGTATGCAAACTGAATATAACTAAATATAAGAGTGTGTGTGTTTGTGGGTGGGGCTTCTGGGGAATTTTTTATATTATTCTTTTATGTACATTTTTATTTATATATATATATATATATATCCATTAAAACCAGTAAGAGATAAACACCTGAGTAAATAACATTTTGTTTAGAAGCAGGAAGTGTGTTTGTCAGTGTTCACAGAAAATGTTACAAATTCATGTTAAAGTTCATTAATTAATGCATTAAAACTGCAGAAAGATTTAAAAAGTGAATTAAACCTGAATGTTTTATAAAGATTCCTTTTCAGTCCACATGAGGGTGCTGTGACACCACACACACACACACACACACACACTCTCTCTCTCTCTCTCTCTCTCTCTCTCACACACACACACTCACTCTCTCTCTCTCTCTCTCTCTCTCTCTCTCTCTCTCTCTCTCTCACACACACACACACACACACACACAC
>JAKKZJ010000022.1:11044-22611 GCA_033441845.1 Pangasius mekongensis | reverse complement strand
TTCAATAGCAACGTGATGGTTCACCTACATGTTAGCGAATGCAATTATTTGTAAGTTTGCGTTTTATAGCTTTGAAGTAATGTATCATTCATGCTATATTTGTGTTGTGAATATTTGTTTATTTTTTGTAATTTATTATTTCTTATGAGAAAGCTTGTATTGTATCACTCAGTTATGAAAAGTGTATTTTATTTTGTTTTTATTTTATCCAGTTCTCACGGCATGTTGAAGACATGGATATGCAATAAACGCCCGTGAACAAGAGAACACTTTGTGTCCGTGATTAGATGAAGGGGAGAAACAGAAAGTAAATCCACAATCAGAGCCGAAAATACACACAAACAACACAACTATGAACTAGAGCCAAGAAAAATCACTAATAACACAAGAAGACAAAAAAATGTGACTGAAAATATAGAAACAAGGCAACTAGGAAACACTGTTCAGTAACAGTGTTTAAAATATAATAAAATGCATTCTTACTTGACAGTTCTCAGGTGAGGACATTCATCGATTATCTGTGCCACCAGTTTGGCTCCGACATCTGTGATGTGATTCTTGTAAAGTCTGTAAATGTATTAACAGAGAAACATTTGCTAATGAATTTATATCCAATGTAATAAACAAATACAGAGCTAATATTCATTACTTTATGTGAAATTACCCCAAAACCTTAACGATTTTGTGTTTGATGAGTTCTGTAGCCAAAACTTCCACACTGCTGTCGGTCAGCTGATTCACACAAAACCTGAAACGTGCAAGAATCCAGAATGACTTTAATTCATTCATCTTCAGTAAACGCTACATCCTGATCAGGGTCACCATGTGAATGCAGATTTCTAAAAATAGTAGAATTCATGCAACCAGGAAGATGAACACTGGAAATAGGGAAACACTGAGAGCAGTGAGAAATCTTGAAACAAGTGAACTCCTGTAATATTGGAAACAAGGTAACATGGGGGAACAGGGTAGCTCCACTGGCAAGCTTTTATCTGTGAGCTCTTTGAAAAGTGTCATACCTGACTACGGTCATTTTGCTAAACGAAGGAGTGAGCTGTTTCACACCATAGTCGCTGATGTTGTTGTTGTCCAGATCGACTGCTAAACACTTCCTGTGGTGATGAAGGACGAAGTTGAGAGCGCTGCAGTCGGCTGAGTAGATGTTACAGTATGCCAGTTTGAGGTAATCTGCTGAGATTCCTTTAGCTGTCAGACGAGCCACGTCATCGCTGTGAGTCTCAAATATACAGCGCAGCATCCACAGGAAGTTTGGCATCACATGCACTTTATTTCCCTTGATATCGGTGCTTGGGTAGCGAGGCAGGCCACTCAGGTGTGTCTTTACGCTGGAGGAAAGGTAGTACTTCAGAGTCTTTCGCTTTTTCTTCAGTGATGCTGGAGGGATAAGGTACTCCAGGAGGACGGCGTTGGATTTGGATAAAAGGCCGCACAGGAACAGGTTTGTGAACTGAAAGTGCTCATTCGTCTGAAAGGGATCTGAATTTCTTGGATGGGACGATGTCCCCAGACAGGACAGGCAGGTCAATTGGGATGCCTTATGGTACTCACACTTAGAGAAGAACCTCAGGATCCCATCAGGAATGATGTGCAGATCCAAGATGAGACAAAATGCAGCCAGAAATGCCTGCAGTGTCACATGGAGAAACTCGTATGTTGCCAAAGTGCCACATGTGTTGTAGTGACTGACGGGCCTCAGAAATCCAACTTGTATGTCGTCATCGCTCAGGCCACAGGATGAAACCTCATCATGGGTGTAAATGAAGCTGCTCTTTTCCAGACCCAGCAGTGCAAGCTTGGCGAAGGCAGAGAGCACCTTCAGCCCTGATTTAAATGTGTCTACGGTGCAGCGTGTGCTTCTATTCAAGAGTCCAGCACTCGTACTGCTCCGGCTCAGGAACACCTCCGCCAGCAGGAGGAAGACGTTGGTGAGAGTGATGCATGAGTCCGGCAGCTCAACATCATCGTACACACTCTGAAGGTGCTTAAAGCTCTTGAAAATGATCCAGCTGAACAATGGGAAAGAGCAGAGACCACAGAGGTGAGGGTTTGCGTCCAGCTGCACAGACACCGTGTCCCTCTGCTCCTGCACAGGAAAATGATGAGACAGATATTGTCTGAGGTGTTCTGGTGAGAAACCTCTAAGAAACAATTTCTTCCGGATCACTCTGCTCTGGATTTCTGTGCCGGTTCGAGTCGTTAGGATTTTTCTGGAACCTTTGAGCAATTTTCCTCTCAGCAGGTTCATGAGAACTAAAAGTGGGTGTGTCCTTTCCTCAGGAGAAACCACCTCTGGTATGTTTTCTAGATCAAAGTCCATCTGGATTTCATCATATCCATCAAATGTGAAAAGTATGGACTCTGGAAATCGTAGAATGTAGCTGAACACCTCGTCATCCGGGTCGTCATCTGGATAACAATTGTGTTTGAATATCAGATCCTTCACTGAGATCTCATCAGTCTCCTTAAAGGTGCTGAACATTCTGCATCTGAATGTGAAGAAGAACTTTGCTCTGGTGTTCAGCTCTCTTTTGGACCACAGGTTCTGTAGTTTCTGAAGCAGAATGGATTTTCCCACTCCAGCATCACCCATGATTAAGATGGTCTCAGCCTGCTGGTTAAACACACCTTCTTCTCCCAGAATCTCATCCAGACTCTTCAGGAAGCCCAGACTCTCTCCTCGCTCATTCAGGATTTCCATCTGTGTGTCTGTGTAAAACTCCTCCAGTCGCGTCTCCTCCTTCTGAGAGTAAGAGGTGAGGAACTGAGTGTCTCTGCCAAGTTCCTGTCTGAGTTTCTCACTGTATCTACTAACTGAACACAAAACTCTGTGTTAGTAAATAAAGTTTTGGACAGGAGATCATTTCTATGTGATTTTGATTAAAACACTCACTGGGGTCTGTGTTAATCACAGGTATGTCCTTCACACACTCGGCAGGTTTGTAGTGAATTGTGCTAAACCAAGGCCGAAGGTCGATGAATGCGTCATACGCCTGGTGCAGAATGTGAATAAAATACGCAGAAGCCTCTTCGCCTTTACTCTGCACCAACTCCAAGATTTTACGAACCTGATTATAAAAAAGTTTTTTGGCCTTTAGGATCTAGGGAAAAAGTATTTAAGTGTGTTTGTGTGAGGGAGACATATTTACATACCTGCTCTGTTTTAGTGAATGAACGCTGGATGATCTCAATGTCTTCATTGCAGATGAAGCCATTCATCTTCAGGTTGTCTAAAATGCACTGTGTATTTTTCACCAGTTCCACTAAAACCTCTCGGTGACGTGTGAGTAACCTACAGGCATCGAGAGGAGCTTCGGCTCCTTCCTGATCCACACAGCCCATCATTAGAATCAAGGAGCCTTAACTCTCTATAGAACTCTCACACTAGCTCCATTCTGTCCAATTTTATTCCCAGTCTAATTCCCGTCTGCGGGAAACGTTGTCCATCAGAAACAAGCAGCCATCACACAATAACGTGCTGACCTCAGATCAGTTCTCTGCTCACAGGTTGTCTGTGTGTGGCCTGTAGGGAGTGCTGTGTATCAGAAACCAAACACTTTCACACAGAACTTTCTGTCCAACGATGCTGGAACCTAAGGAGTGGAAATGAACACTGAGTTACACCTTGCATGAAGTGACCCTCAGATTTATTTATTTATTTTTTTAGAAATATTTAGTGCAGCTACAATTAATAAGAGGTGAGTAACTCTAAACGTTTATTTCCAAACTAACAAGCTAATGATTCCCATCAGTGTGGACTGTGATGATTCTTACTCATCAGTTCTCTGTGATTCATTAGCAGGACAATTAACAGTAGAACATCCTTAATGCTGCGAGTTACTTATCATTCAGTTTACTGCTGATGTTATTTTTAATATTTAAGGCTGCACTTGTTTCACTAAAAGAAAAAAAAAAAAGACTGATTTATTAAGGTTTGTGCAAACTTAACAACATGCAAGCCTTATAAACATGGTAATTATTTATAATTGCACTATCTGGTGTCACCCAGATGAGGACGGGTTCCTTCTGACTCTGGTTCCTCTCAAGGTTTCTTCCTCATATCATCTCAGGGAGTTTTTCCTCACCTCTGGCTCGCTCATTAAGGATCTAAAACTGACTCTGGATTTCTGTTAAGCTGCTTTGTGACAATTAACATTGATAAAAATGCCTACAAATAGAATTGAACTGAACTGAATTGAATACACACAATTCAGTAAATGTCATTTATTAACGGGGCAACAGAAGATTGCGTGTTTCACATAAAATAACAGATCAGTTTTAGGTGGGAAAGTTGATGAATATCACCTGCTGTGTGATTTAACTTCACAAACAGAGACTCTCACACCTCTGATACCGCCAGCATGTGAAGATCCTGTAAGAAGCTTTTCTTTATATTTACTTTATGAACACATATGCGTGCATCCCCATGATTTTATTTTTATGTTCATATTGTGTTGTAAACAGTTTTTGAACAATTACGTTACAATTATGTTCCTAGAGCTCCACTTCAGCTGGACATTTATTAATGTTACTTTTTCAGTAATTGTAGAAAATCTCTGGTCACATGACCTCAGACAATGACGGGAAGGTTGAACCTTTCAGTAGTTGTACGTGTTTATTTTTTTTAAATAAAAAAATAACATTTTTCTTTTGATTTTCAGTTTAATGATCAGAATTAACATTTGTTTTCTTCCAAAGAGGGGCACGAAGCATAAAGGACCTGGACTACCCACGCTGCTCTGTAGTAGGGATTGCATGACTACTCATTTTTACTAGTCAACTAGTGAATCAAAAAATCAATTCACTAGTTGTCTTTTCCATAGTTAAAGCAGAAATTGTTTCAGGGTGTCACTGTTTTATTTGTGCAGTAAAGAAGGTGTCAAACCACACTGCAGTTAACCACCACATGCAGGCTTCAAATTACTTTCCAGCGTTATTGCTTTTCATGCTACGTTGTTAACAAAGTGAAAATAAATAAATCGGTGCAATAAATATTCAAAATAATAAATCTGTGTATCATATTACTAATATTTACAGACATAATAGTTGTTAAACTGCACTCATGTAGATGATCTGGTGGCTCAGCTGACATGGTTGCTTCTGAAACCCTAACCCACTAACGTTTTTAATAAAAACAGGTTCTGTTGGTGAAGAGTTCAGAAATAAACAAAAAACCCATCTCTGACTCCAATAAATAGTCAAACTATTATTGTGCACATTTAGGTAATGTTGCTATTTTTTAATAGTTTGTAAAATAAACCTGAATTGAGTGGTCCATGCTAATTTTTTTTTTAAAAGTTGAACAAGCCTCTGACTGTAAAAAGTTTGAGAACCCCTGCACTAGTACATGCAACTGTGATTCCCTAAGATCTGTATGGCACATGTGTGTAATTTTATGACATTAGTGTACAATTTGTGGTGTTTCTTAACAAACATCAGTATTTTGCATGTGATAACGTGTTAGAAAGGTTTTAACGTGTATAATTATTATTATGTATTATTATTATTATTATTATTATTATCATTATTATTATATTTTTAATATAAAATGATAAAGTAATTATTCAGCAGACAGAGAAGCAGCAACACAGGACTTCCAAAATCACAATGTATGCTTTGCCGAGAGAGAGACAGCACTTTATCAGTCCCTGAGGGAAATTCACATATATAATAATATTCTAATCTTCATCTGTTTCTAACACAGGATTAGAAATAGAAACAAATTCACCCAACCACTATTTCCATGGATGTGCAACAGCAAGGAGAGGAAATGTGACTTAACCGAGCATTTTAAAAGTAGATTAACTCTGAGAGGAACAGCATCGATAACCACAGCAAATCATATTTTAGTAACGGGAATGTTTATTAATATAAAAAAATCTGAATGAAAATAAAACACTTGTTTTTGGGAACTGGATAGCTTAAAAATACTTTGCATATGCTGTAATTACATAACAGAAACACTGGAGACGTTTCGTAACATTTGGTAACAATACAGCACTCTGCTTGGATTTATTGCTGGTGTGCACAACAGTGATCATGGCTGTTTGTTACGTGAAGATGTTTAATAATTATTTAAAAAAAAAAAACAAAACACCCTACTCTGTACACTTCCGGGTGGTTAGGGAAACACTGCAGTGACGCGCGAGCCAGTGGGCGGAGACTCATTATCATTATCCTCAGCCTTAACGCGCGCTCGCGCAGGAATTCAGCTCGGAGACCGCAGCTCACATGCAGCTAGCCATTAGCTTAGCTTCAAGTAGCTTAGCTTAGCTTAGCTTAGTTTAGCTTAGCATATCAGAGTGGAGTCGTAGAACCGAGGGTGCACGTTGGATTGTGAAGTATGTTTAATAGCGACCTGAAAAGCTGTTAGTGTAATGGTAGTTAGTTAGTTAGTTAGTTAGTTAGTGTGTATCGGAGCTGTTTCACCTCACAGTGTAAATAAACGCTGTTTTAGTACTTTTATAAAACCGGACATTAAGGAACAGTGAGTAGTGAAGAGGTTAAACTAAGGATTTCTTGATTGTTTAAATTTTATTCTGCGCTACAGCTGAGAACAGACGGAAAGTGAAACTTAAACACAAACCGACATTAGGGAGAAAATTAGGTGAGGGATGAAATGCGCCTACCGCTTCCCGAGCTCCGAGTCCTCTCTCCCGCACAGAGATCTCCAGTACAGCGATAAACAACGCCAGTCAAACAAAACAGCGAAAATGAAAGTGGAATTAAAGTTCCGTGCTTAAGAAAGCGCTGAGGAAAGGACGGTGTTAAAATGGCGAGTAGGAGCAGTGTGATAAATCTCTGACTCTGAGGCTTTATGAGGAAGTGAAAGTGAAAAAATGGCGAAATGTGAGTCAGACCTTCCTGAGCTGAAAAGTTGCTCTTCTGCATGTTTCTTAATCAGAAGTAAAGTTCTAGCATTTCAAATTTCAGGAGTAAAAAGGAAGAAAATGGCTTTTAAAGATTTAATTCTGCCTTTACATTTATAACCCACTGTACTGATGGAAAACATTACTGATAGATGATGAGGTCAGAACGGGAAACGAGTTCTCACTGTGATTATCAGTATCGTCCACATCCGCCTCTGTCTCATCACCTGAGGTAAACGTTCCTCACGGCGTTTAAACTCCAGCCTCATCGTCGTCTCTTCACTCCACTCATCTCAGTTCACACTAACAGCTGGGAGGAGATCATCTCAGATTCATTCGCTCTCTTCCATTTATTCAGCCATTTAAACATTTTAAAACTTTGTGTGCTGTAGTCTGTTTGATGATGTGATGGTGCAGGAGGATTGCAGATATTTATGATATTGTTTCAGTTTCAACTTTAACATTAATGGTAAAATGAAATGTGTCTGTCAGTGTGTAACGTGAACTGTTAATGTCAGTGTATAAAACATCACTGTGAATGTTGAAGCAATGTGAATAGCAGGCAGTATTTCAAATCTAATATTAAGAGATCTCCTGGGATTTTCACACAACAGTCTCTAGAGTTTACACAGAACAGTCCAAAAAAGCATCCTGTGAGCGGAGAGGCTGCAGGCTGAAACACCTTGTGGATGAGAGAGATCAGAGGAGAATGACCAGTCTGTACCCTTCTTCCTTTTCATCCTCATCTGAGGAGCTTTCATATTTTAAGTCAAAAGTTATGTTCCTGAAAAGTATTGTGTGCCACGCCCACTGATGATGTCACTAATATAGTGTGTGGTGAACACAGACGAGTGGAGAGATGCAGACAGTGAAACATCCCGGTGCAGTTAAGGGAAATATAAGCACTCTTGGAATGCTGTGCAGATAAGAACTAATTGTAGCTAACTGTTGTATAATATACATTAAATACATTGGTGATCTGTGATTAGTGCTCAGACACCTAGCTTTGTGTCCCACCCTGGCCACTCCACACTAGTTCCAGGGCAGACTGGGAGTCTCACACCCACCCAGGCTACCCCACAGACCACCTACTGTAATGTACACTGACTGACCAGCTTATTAGGAACCCCTGTGCTTTTGCTGAATAAGGAAAAAAGGTGCTCTAAATGACTTTGACTGTGGCACAGTTGATGGTGCCAGACTGGCATGTTTTGAGTATTTCAGAAACTGCGGATCTCCTGCAATTTTGCTGGATAACGCTCTAGAATTTACACAGGATGGTGCAGTAAAAAAACAAAATGTCAGTCCTTTGAGTGGAAATACATTGTTGTTGATAGAGTTAAGAGGAGAATGGACAGACTGGTTTGAGAGGAAAAATACAGTAACTCATAAAACCACTCTTTATAGTAAATAGTGGTGAGCAGAAAAGCATCTCAGAGTGCACAGTTTTGGAATGGTGTTCATAATAATTTGACTGGCAAGTGTATTTCAAAAGAAAAGCATGAGTTGAAATAATTTTAACAATAATTAAAAAAAAAGATGTTAAAGTCATGCCTTTGTTTCTTCTGTGTGTATTCTTAATAGGAACTATTCTATACCTTTTAAATTGATCCTATAAATAAATTAAATCTACAGTCAGGTCCATAAGTATTTGGACAGTGACACAATTTTTGTAATTTTTGCTTCTGTACATCACCACAATGGATTTGAAATGAAGCAATCAATATGTGGTTGAAGTGTAGACTTTAATTCAAGGGGTTTAACAAAAATATTGCATTAACCTTTTAAGAATTACAGCCATTTTTACAGAATCTGTCCATTTTCACAGGCTCAAAACTAATTGGACAATTGACTGATAAGCAGTTTCATGGCCAGGTGTGGCCTGTTTCCTCGTTATTGCATGACAAATTAAAGAGATGAAAGATCTCAAGTTGATTCCAAGTATTGAATTTACATTTGGTAGCTGTTCATGGGAATTCTCAATATGCGGTCCAATGAGGTGTCGATGCAAGTGAAGGAGGCCATCATTAAACAAAACAGTCCTATCAGAGAGATAGCAGAAACGTTAGGAGTGGCCAAATCAAGTTTGGTACATTCTGAAAAAGAAGGAATGCACTGGTGAGCTCAGCAACACCAAAAGGTCTGGAAGACCACGGAAGACAACTAAAGTGGATGATCACAGAATTCCTTCCTTGGTGAGGAAAAACCCCTTCACAACATCTAGCCAAGTCAAGAACACTCTGGAGAAGGGAGGCATATCATTGTCACTGTCCACAATCAAGGGACGCCTTCATGAGTATAAATACAGCATGATCATACATATTCTTTTATAATCTTTTATGTTCTATATATTCTTATACACACATTTATATAGTTCATCTCTTCATATCTTTTTTATGTATATATTTTTCTTTATATTTTTCTTGATTTTCTTTTTTATGTCGGAACATTTTCTGCATTTTGCTGCAAGTCGTACTGTGTATGGTTATGCATGTGGCACATAAAATTTTAATTTGAAAAGGTTTTACAGAGGGTTTACCTGAAGATGCAAATTACTGGTAACACTCAAGAACAGAAAGACCAGATTAGATTTTGCTAGGAAAAAAAAATCTAAAAAAAAGAGCCTGCCCAGTTCTGGAACAAGATTCTTTGGGCAGATGAGACCAAGAGTAACTTGTACCAGAATTACAGGAAGAGAAGAATATGGAGAAGGAAAGGAACGGCTCATGATCCAAAGTATACCACAACATCAAACATGTGGAGGAAGTGTTATAGCATGGGCATGTATGGCTGCCAGTGGAACTGGGTCACTCGTGTTTATTGATGATGTGACTGCTGACAGAAGTAGCAGGATGAATTCTGAAGTGTATAGAGCTATACTTTCTGCTCGGATTAAATATGAAGGGACTCTATAAAAATGGCTGTAATTCCTAAACGGTTAATGCAATTTTTTTTGTCAAACCCCTTGAATTAAAGCTGAAAGTTGACAGGTCCTGATTGCTTCATTTCAAATCCATTGTGGTGGTATACAGAGGCAAAATTACAAAAAAATGTGTGTCCCTGTCAAATATTTATAGACCTGACTGCATAATATCAGTACTGCAGTGTACAGTAGCCACAACTACATCATGTCATTTCTTAAGTGCAAGATTGCTATATTATTATTGAAATTTTGAGATGTTGTGAGAAATAGCTTAAAATGTTTTTTTTTTTTCAATCTGTCTGCTCAGTACATGTAATTCACTCCCTGTTGTTGGCTGATCACACTGACCTGCACATGATGTTAAAAATATGTTTTCTGAATTTTGCCACATCCAGGGCTTTTCTTTTTTAAATGGATAAATGAACAAGAAGCTGCAGATTCAAACCTTGCAGCTTCTTGTCCATTCTTCACTGCATCTGCATTGGTTACTGTTTTACATTGCTTTTTCCCCCCAGCTTTTACAGAAGCTGGAAGGAGATGAGGCGATTAATGACCAATAACTTTGCAAGATTAACGGGTTCATGATTTATCACCCATTCATGTTTAATTATGTTAAAGAAATTTTAATTTTTTTATAAATTAAAATTTCCTTAATTAAATTTGGCCTTAATTAAAGACCAGAATTTTTCAAAACTGCAGGATTTGCCAGCCTCATGCTGGCATTGCATGTGTAAAAAAATAGGCAGGCCAGGTCACCGGGCTTTCTCCTGAATCTCGTGATGGCCAGTACGGGCTGGCCTAGCTCTGCGTTCCACCCTGGCCACCCCATACTGGATCTGCGTTCCAACCTGGCCACCCACACTAGCTCTGCGTTCCACCCTGGCCACTCCACACTAGCTCTGCGTTCCACCCTGGCCACCCACACTAGCTCTGCGTTCCACCCTGGCCACCCACACTAGTTCTGCGTTCCACCCTGGCCACCCCATACTGGATCTGCTGCTGTTTATAACAACACAAATCACATTTTGCTGATTTTATTTTTTTCCTCCCAGGTACAGATGTGAAGAAAAATTGTTCAGTCCAAACAATATAAACACATCTTTTACTAGTTACCGCTTAAACTAATTAAACTAATTTAACGTGTACATTACACAATTTTTATCTCACACAGTACTGTTACTGTCTTCTTATATGGTTATGACGTGAAGTTTCAGGCTGACCCATTTTTGGAGTTTTTGAGTGCAGCATACACCTTATCCATCACTGGAAGTGGCCCATCATATTTGTTGGTTTCGGTGGAATTCAGTTTGTCTTGATAAGCTTTAGGTAAGCTGTTCTGCTCTGCTCCCATCATTATCACCTGAAATACCAAAAACAGAGATGAACAGACTTCAGTGTGAATGCAGACCTGGGGCAGGTTTTCCCTCTATATAAAGTCATTAAAAACATTCTACTGTAATTTTCAGTGCAAGTTAAAAAATTTTTATTTGTTCAGCTAAAAACAAAACTGCGTACACACACAGAGTGTGGTGTTAAGGTGTACAATGTTTTAAGTGTAAGTAGTTTCCATTTGTCACAGCACATTAGGGCTTCCGGTGAGAGTATGCTGTGCGCACTTTTGCTGCCGCTTCTTGCTGGTACTTTTTGTTTGTTTGTGTTTCGTGTCTATCGCTCCATCTCCTCTCCTGCTCTTCCGGACACCTGACTTTACTGGATTATAGTTTGGACTTTACTGTTGTCATTTTCCGTGGATTATA
>JAKKZJ010000021.1:19796071-19799386 GCA_033441845.1 Pangasius mekongensis | reverse complement strand
CCCCCCCCCGGCGGGGGGGCGGCCGCGCGCCGCGCCTTCGCCCCGCCCCCCCCCCGCCACAGAGAGAGAGAGAGAGAGAGAGAGAGAGAGAGAGAGAGAGAGAGAGAAAATAGCTGCCTGCCGCCATGGACACCAGCTGGTGATCCTTCGCTAGCTGGATGGCGTCAGAGAGGGATGCCGGTTGGTAGTACTGGACCCACTCCGCTGTTTTGGTCGGCACCTGTGAAATTAACTGTTCCAGCACCACCAGATTGAGAATTCCTTGGGTGTCCTGTTCCTCTGAGAGCATCCATCCTTGAGTCTTTGAGCTGCTCTGCAATTTAAATGGGTAGCCGGGAGGAGGCGTAGGGCCCACTCGTCCTCCGGCCATCCCCACGCAGCTGCCACACATTCGAAACACTCCATGAAGGCCTCCAAATCATCCATGGAGGACATCTTCATGAGCGTTACGGGTGGTCCAGTTGGTGTGGCTATAGATGAAGGAGCTGCAGCTGGGGTTGCAGCTTCTGGAGCACCCATCGGTGCTCTGCCTTTCCCTGAGTGATGGCTTCAAACCTTAATAATACGTAAGTATAGTAATGAAGAATTACTCAAGTATTGTCCACCCCTGCATACACACACACACACTCACCCCACCCCCCACACACACTGTGATGTCAAAGTCATGTGTGTGTTTCAGTAAGTTGACTGTTAATGAAGGAGCAGTTGTGGAGGAGACAGGCGAATGGCCGGTGTGGACACCAACTCAAAGTAATGTCACACACAAGGTACAACACAACACTACACTATACTACACTACAGTTCACCACTCCACACTACACAGCACTACAGTACACTATGCTACAATACTGTGCAACACTACAGTCTACTACACTACACAGCACTACATTATACTGTGCAACACTACACCACACAGTGCAACACTACACCCCACTAAACTATGCTAAACTACAGCACAATACACTATACTACGCTGTACTATACCACAGTACACTACACTATACTGTACTGTGCAATACAACACTACAGTTCTTCTTCTTTCGGCTTTTCCCTTCAGGGGTCGCCACAGCGAACAACACTACAGTTCACTACATATTAATACACTACATTACACTGCACTATGGGGTGCTGAGGGCGTTGGTGGGTTCACAGTTTTTCAAAGGATTTGAGTATAAACTCACTCTGATTAGAATGTTATTTACTGATATTAATATCTGTGTGTATTTGTGTAATTATGGTAATAATTCAGCTACACTCTTATCTGTGCTTATCCAAATTGTTAAAATCCTGCCTTCTGCCCTTCACAAAAAAGCATGCACATTCTCTCAGAAATGCAGACATTCCAGTCACACCTCTTTATTTCTAATAAACACTGAGTTCACTGGAGAAAGGAGATAAGTGTAAAGCTAAAGAGCTCACTCATGCATTATAACACTACAGTTATCCTCCAACATCTCACTTCATTTTCACTTATCACTCAGTATCCTGAAGTTTTCTATTTCTGGATTTGCTCAGTAATTAATGTTTCTGAAAGTTCTGAAATGTTTCCATGTTTTAATTACTTTTCATTGAATTATATTTTAATGGCAGTGAAAAAACATTTATTATTAAATATGGTTAAACTCTTCCTTAGGTCCCACTGAAGGCATCTACACTCTCCATGTTGCTTTGTGAGTGAGACAATTGTATTGTTCTATTCTGATCATGTGACTCATCAGCAGTAGCAGGTTGCGGGTTTTTTTGTTTGTTTGTTTGTTTTTTTGCTCACAAGCTCCTCTTTTGTTGAATTTATTTATTTTACAAATTAATTTTAGAAATAACAAAGACAATTTTTGTGTGTTAATATTTTTTAAATGTTACTGGGAGTTACATTTAAATTAATATGGAATGTATTATTATAGTCTTTTTCACTATCCTGACATGCTGCAGTAGTGTAATGCAGCAATTAAAAAAACAAAACAAATTCCATCCATTTACTTCTGCTAACAAACTATTATTATGCCTCAGATCACATCCTTATGTATTATTCTAGACTGATATTGAGTATTAACACTAGCCAGTTTTCCTATTACAGCTAGTGTTTGAATTTTAAAAAACCTCTCATGTGGCCTTATAATCTACTGAAAGCTCTGTTTTGCCTACCAGTTTTCTGGATTTTCTATATTAGTAAATAGTTTTGTATGTCAAAATCAAAGAATTTTCGATTTGTGATGCAGGTCAATGGCAATAATCACAACAGTGGCAGAAAGTTTTAAGAGAGACAGAGCTCATGATTGTGTTTAAACATCACTGCAGATAGACTTGCTAAACATTTTACATGTTGACATGGAAACCAGACAGGCAGGGATGTTTTGGCTCTGACATTGCTGATATTGCTTTTAAATCTTCTGGATGTACTTAAGTGTGTGAACCATGCCACTCGCATTGCTAGTGCTTCTGCACATGCATGCAAAATCATGCGCCAAGTATAAACCCGACCCCTGTGCTTTGCCCCAGTGTGGATTATTTTCTTATAACAACACAACACTTCTCACTAGACTGGTAAGTCAGTGCAAGGAATATTCCTTTGGTGTTTAATCACCCACATTGCACATACATATGTTACTACCATAATAAAATCTTCAAATCTTACAGTTCTATATTATAAATCTGTAATTTTAAAAAGATGTGGGATGGTCAAGGCTTGGGTGCACAGGAAATTCATAATGTCCATTTGGGGTCATTTGCCCTAAAAGTTTGGGAAATAATGTCACACCGAAGCAGAACTAAATAAGTGGGTGTGGTGGAATGAGTGGGTGTGGCTGTTACCAGCAGGAAGTAGTTAATGTGGTCCTGAGGGTGGAGTTAACAAGCTGTGTAGGTATGGGACTTAGAAGGTGTAATGCTTGTAGTCGGCAGTAATGAGTGGATGTGGCAATGGGTGGAGTCTGTGTTTACTTCTCTATTATATTCTTACTCAGGTTCATCAAGCCACAGCTCTCCATCCCTATTCAGCAGCAGCCACAAGACCTCCACCTCACACAGGTGTGTGTGTGTGTGTGTGGGTGTGTGTGTTGACAGAGAGAGAAGACTGAGAGAGAGAAATATACAGTTTCAACACTCAAGTATGTTGAATGTAGTGTGTCTGTGTGTTATCCTGTATTAATGTGTGTCTGTGTGTGTCTGTGTGTGTATAGGAGGAGGAGTAACAGTGAGGGGTGTGGTCACGAGATGACAATGAAGAAATCATGGTCTCTGATTGGTCAGTGTGTCAGTAGTTCCTCAACTCCATGTGAAATCACAGGTGAGAGTCTTTGATCTATTTATTCACAAAAA
>JAKKZJ010000021.1:19788571-19791071 GCA_033441845.1 Pangasius mekongensis | reverse complement strand
GATAACTTTATTAAGCTGGTGTCTGTTATCTGGCTTTGCTGAAACATACAACTGTGTGTCATCAGCGTAACAGTGGAAGCTAAAACCATGCTTACGGATAATTTTGGCCAGAGGTAGCATATATAAAGAAAAGAGCAGTGGGCCTAAAACAGAGCCTTGTGGGACACCAAACTTAACCTTAGTATGCGTAGAGAAGTCACCATTTACGTCTAAACTGATAAGGATCAGTCAGATAAGACCTGAGCCTGGAGAGGGCCGTCCCCTTAATGCCTACTACATTTTCTAGTCTATCGAGGAGAACAGCATGATCAATCGTATCAAAAGCTGCACTAAGGTCAAGCAGCACAAGCAATGAGACACAACCCTGATCAGAGGCCAGTAGTAAGTAGTTTACCACATAACGAGGAGGTGAACTTGAACAGAGAATGAACCTGAAGAGGAGGTGACCATGAAAAGGAGGTGAATTTGAAGAGAAGATGAACTCAAAGAGAAGGTGAACCTGAAAAGAAGGTGGTAAACTTGAGGAGATGGTGAGCTTGAAGAGTGGAGGAGGGGAACTTGAGTAGGTGAACTTGAATAGGAGGAGAACTTCAAGAGGGGTGAACTTAAGGAGATGAAGCTGAGGAGGAAATGAAGTTGAAGAGAAGATGAACTTCAAGACTTCCAGTCCTTAAAAAGTTCCAGTCCATCAGGTATTCCTACCTGGCACACACAGGTGTAGATGGTTCTGCGATCTATCTCTGACTCCACAGCACTTCCTCTCAGCATGTTCCTCTCTCTCCACTAGAAACTCTGAAAACAATAATGCACATCTATCTATCTATCTATCTATCTATCTATCTATCTATTTAGTGGGGGGAAATAAGTATTCAGACACTTTTTTTGTTATTAATATACTTCCAGTCCATACTGTATATCCACTTCAAATTTGCACACATAATGTCTTTTGACTTTGTAATTATAAATATGAACAAAAAAAGCATGTATTCATAAGCATAAATAAAGATGTATTTAAAAAATTAAATTGATAGGGAAAAAATATTCAGACACCACAAAATACTGACATTGATACTTTGTTGCAAAGCCATGTTTGATGACGTGGAATGCCCCAGTGTGGTTTGCAGAGAAGAAGCCTCATGACATGATGCTCCCAACTCTGTACTTTGCGTTTGCTATTTTGTACAAAGGGTAACGCCCTTTATAATGACACCAGGAGCAATTTGCACGAGAACAGTTTTAAAAAATATTTATCTAGAACATGATTTATTTTTATATAACCTTTACATATCTATTTTTAAATACAGTGTCCGAGTACATGTTTCCCTATCAGTTTAGTTTTTTAAACATAAATTATCTTTTTTATTCTTATGAATAAATACTTTTTGTACATATTTATAAGTACACAGTCAAAAATTATGTGTGTAAATTTGAAGGATATGTGTACTGGAATAAATATTTCCAAAGAAATATTTCCTATCTGTATCTGTCTTGTATCTATCTATGTGTGAGCAGTTGTAGATGTTATAGTAGTGATTATAGCAGTGTGTAGAAGATGCTCACAGTCACAGCATGAGCGCTACTGGTCAACATCTCTGTAATGATGTTTACTGTGTGTGTGTGTGTGTGTGTGTGTGTGTGTGTGTGTCTAGAGGCTCTGTTTTCTCTAGATGTGCAGGTGTATGCAGTTCTGGAGGAGAAAATGAGGGTATGTGTTGGGAAAGTAACTCACCAGCATCTGCTCATACAAACACACACACATACACCACGTGGGGCGACACTACTGACTGCTGCGCAGGCAGAGGGTAAACACACACACACACAAGCATCATTACAGAGATTGTAATAACAAATTGTGCTAATGTAACACACGTAACAAGTTAAATCTAACCAATTCTTTGTGTCTGCCTTTTTATCGCTCAGTCGTAAATCTGCTGGTGTGTGTGATGTCACTGCTCTTTGGTTATCATGATTTCATTCAGCATGGTGAGTGTGTGTTATTGTTATTAAAAATTATTGTTGTTGTTGTTATTATTATTATTAATAATATTATTATTATTATTATTATTATTATTATTATTAATAATAATAATAATAATAATATTATTAATAATATGTCATTATTATTGTTACTGTTTTATTACAGTTTTTCTTACTTGCTTTGGCGCAATTGTCAAATGGCAATCGTTCTTTTCAAAACCCTGCGTGAAATACTGCAAACCGATTAGTCATTTGATCAGAACATTATCAGCATTTCTCATTGGTTTCACACAGAATTCAGGTGTTTGTGCACAGTTGTCTTCCACTGATCATGTCATACATTGACGCCTTACTGAACAAAACTTGTTGTTTTAATGAACTGTCTTACCTTCACATGCATTTATCAACATGCCCGTTGTGTAAATACTTTCTTCTTCTTCTTCTTCTTCTTCTTCTTCTTCTTCTTCTTCTTCTTTCAGCTTTTCCCTTCAGGGGTTGCCACAGCGAATCATCACTCTCCACC
>JAKKZJ010000021.1:19688493-19698493 GCA_033441845.1 Pangasius mekongensis | reverse complement strand
CTTTAAGAATTGTCTTTATAAATTTCAAAATAAATGAAAATTTCCTTGTTTAATTCTCTTTATTTAATTTTGTTTTTTAAAGTTTTTTAATCTAGTTCTTAGTCTTAGATCCTTGTTTTTAATGTTTGATTCCTTCATTTTGAAATGTTTCATAACTCTGTGTCTGTGTGTGTCTCTGTCTGTGTGTGTGTCTCTGTCTGTGTGTGTGTCTCTGTCTGTGTGTGTGTGTCTCTGTCTGTGTGTGTGTGTCTCTGTCTGTGTGTGTGTGTCTCTGTGTGTGTGTGTCTGTGTGTTATAAAGGAGAAGAATTCGAGTGAGTGCTCGAGTGTGCGTGTCATCAAAGGTACTGAGAGGATGTTATTATTATTATTATTATTATTATTATTATTATTATCGTCTGTGTGTGTGTGTGCGGTATAATACATTCGTGTGTGTGTGTGTGTGTGTGTGTGTGTGTGTGAATATTACCCATGATGCAGCTGGCAGTCTGAAGGTGGACTTTGTGAAGGTGGAGGACTCGAGCAGGTGAGCGCTCGCTCCACTAACACACTGCCTCTCCTGTGAGGAGGGAAATACACACTGCACACGTGTGTAATAATGTGTTAAAGCATGCGAGAGTCAGAATTATTGGCACCCTTCAGCAGAATGGGTTTAGCACAAAGACAAGAAAAACATTTAACCACAGCTTTCAGTTTTCAAACTTCCTCTTAGAGGAACAGCGCAGGAATTAGCAAACTGCTCTGCAGCGCTAAAGTGTGTTTAAACTGTACTTTGGGTCTCTGTGGAATAATCATGAGGCTGCACACGAAGCCCTTCTCCATCGCCACAGATCAAACGAAACGACTTCTCAACGCAAAAGGTACCGATGGACCAAGACGTAGAAGCAGCTCAAATTAATACTGAGCACAATTAGAGTCGGAACGATCGAGTCGGAACGATCGAGTCGGAACACCAGTTAGTCGGAACAATCGAGACGGAACACCAATTAGTCGGAACAATCGAGACGGAACACCAATTAGTCGGAACAATCGAGACGGAACACCAATTAGTCGGAACGCCAGTTAGAGTCGGAATAATCGAGTCGGAACACCAATTAGTCGGAATAATCGAGTCGGAACACCAATTAGTCGGAATAATCGAGTCGGAACACCAATTAGTCGGAATGCCAGTTAGAGTCGAAATAATCGAGACGGAATGCCAATTGGAGTCAGAATAACAGTTCGAGTCAGAATAAGAGTCTGAATAACAATTAGCCAAAATAATAATGATTATTAAAATAATAAAATCCAGCACATGGACGGTACAGAGAGCTGACGAGTGTGTGTGTGAGAGTGTGTGAGAGTGTGTGAGAGTGTGTGAGAGTGTGTGTGAGAGTGTGTGTGAGAGTGTGTGTGAGAGTGTGTGTGTGTGTGTGTGTGTGATATTGAGGGATTAATCTTAGGGGAGCAGCAGCATGTGAAACAGTGTTTAATTGGTCCTGTAGAGTCACATGATCATCAGTTGCTCACCTGTTCTTCACCTGTTCTTCAGGTCATTTCAGTCATTTGAGGTTTTTTACACACTGTCAGGTTCTGAAATAATTTACAGTGAATTTTGTGATCTGATGAGTAAAAATATACGTTTATAAAACAATGTATTTTTAAAACACGCTCTTACATTTTAATGTAAATGAATCATACGTTTTTGTGAAATTAGCAGCTTGTCACTGCATCATCAGTGTTTTACCTTCAGTCCGGTCCAACAGCCTTTTTTCCTCCATTAAACACCAGTCTGTTTTTTTCTCCGAAAGTAAACCCCGTCATTGTTCAGTCACAGAGTGCTTTTGGTCGTATTTGTTTATTTTATGTATTTTGATTTAAGACACAGAGAGAAATGTATTAAATAGAAAAAAAAATAGAAAATACTTTGGGGGGCGAACCCAAAATGACAAACAGAAAGAAGAGAAGCAGAAAAGTCGGTATTTAAAAGAGAGACACTCTTTAACCTGAAGCAGCTGAAACTGTTGGCCCATGCTGCATTACCCATCATCCCTTTTGGTTTGGTTTGACGTCCATCTCATTTGTCTCCGCCCCTTTATGTCTCCACCCCCATCCCATGCATGCTGTGATGTGATGTCCATCTGCATCTCCATCTGTCCTGTGCTCCATGCATTGTGATTGGTTGTCCCGGTGTGATCTGTCGTGTGATTGGCCGACTGCAGGACCACAGCGGCGCTTTAATGGCCGAGGAGTTCAAGGCGTGTTTGATCAGTCTCGGTTACGACGTGGAGAACGACAAACAGGTAACGAGCACAAGGAGAGGACGCGCCGCTGCTCACCGCTGAACGAGTGTACATGTTTTTCTGTGCATTTATTTGCACCTTCAGCTGCTCGTGACTCCACCCACCCCACCCTAACCCCTCCCCTGCTCGCTACACCCCTCCCCACCCGTTACACCGCCCCCTGCTGGCCGTCTCAGCGCTGATGTCTCTCTTAACGCTGCTCTTCTGTTCTCTCTCTTTTTTTTTTTTTCCTCATTCTGCCATACCTGTCTCTGTCCTCCTCCATCTGTCCTGCCTGGCTACTTCCTGTTCATCTCCTCTTCTGTCTCGCTCTCTGGCTGCGTCCCTTCATTCTGTCCTTCCTCACCTTCATCCCTCGCTCTCCCGCCGTACAGAAGCGCACGGGGATCATGGACTCGGACGATTTCCGCGCGCTGCTCATTTCCACTGGCAGCAGCCTGGTACTGCTTTCTGTCTCACTCTGTAAATGTCTCTCTCTCATGCTGATGTGCTGAATGCTCTCTCACTACTTGTATTTTTAGTTTTTGCCTGTAATTGGATTATTTATTTATAAAGTGATTAAATGAGCTTCAGTTGCTCTGATAAAAGTTAAGTGTTGAGTGACGTGACTGTCTGAGCGTGTGTGTAGGGGTGCACTGATCTCACCTGTGTTCATCTTCTGACAACCGACACTGACAACGTCAACGTCAAAGTTTGCTCAATAAAATGCCAGACGCCTGACCGCACGCCTGACCGCACGCCTGACCGCACGCCTGACCGCACGCCTGACCGCACGCCTGACCCCACGCTGATCCCACGCTGATCCCCTTGACCGAGCTCATGCTAATCCCTGACTGATCTCACTCAGATACCAGTATTGACGTGAAACAGATGTTCTGTATGACATCAGTGCATCCCTACAGATGTTTTAGTGTAGTGTCTATTGTAGTGTGTCTGTAGTAGTGTTAGTGTTAGTGTTGAGTGTTAATGTTACCCAGAGATGTTTGGATTGGGTTGATCTTTTGACCCCTGTTGCCAGGGCGACGCTGAGTTTGCCCGCATCATGTCCATTGTGGACCCCAACAACACCGGGGCCGTGACCTTCCAAGCCTTCATCGACTTCATGTCCCGGGAAACAACAGACACGGACACAGCGGACCAAGTCATCGCCTCCTTCAAGATCCTCGCTGGAGACAAGGTGTGTGTGTGTGTGTGTGTGTGTGTGTGTGTGTGTGTGTGTGTGTGTGTGTGTGTGTGTGTACATACGCATGCGTGTGTGAGAGAGAGAGACTTTAAATAATGGATTTGTCTCACTGTAAATTAAGGCAGCACTTGGTGTTAAAATTTGATTTGGAACACAGCCACTAATCTGTTCAGAGATGGATGAACTTTAATAGCTTTAAACACTGCTATTAAAAACTATTAATTTAACCTGTCTGTCTCTTTCTGTCTGTCTGTCTGTCTCTTTCTGTCTGTCTGTCTGTCTGTCTGTCTCTTTCTGTCTGTCTGTCTGTCTGTCTGTCTGCCTGCAGAACTACATCACTGCTGAGGAGCTGAGGCGCGAGCTGCCCCCCGATCAGGCGGAGTACTGCATCTCCCGCATGGCGCCCTACAGAGGGAGCGACGCTGTGCCCGGCGCTCTCGACTACATGTCCTTCTCCACCGCTCTCTACGGAGAGAGCGACCTCTAAAAGGGCCCTTGATCTGGCACACTCCTCCATCTCCACCTCTCCGCTCCTCCATCTCCACTTCCTGTCCTCCATCTCTCCTCCTCCAAGGAGGGGCGGAGTTTTACAGGACTTAAAGCACATCTGAGGGGCGGGGCCAGGGTCTTCTCTGTGTGTGTGTGTGTGTGTGTGTGTGTGTGTGTGTGTGAGAAAGAGAGTGTGTCTTTGAGTGTGGAGAGAAACAGGAAGTAACAGTTGTTATGTAGAGAGAGAGAGAGAGAGAGAGACATGGTCCCAATTCTTACAAGCTCACTTTCTTACAAGCTTTGCTCACTTCTTCTTAGTCCTCTTTCAGATGAATGGTTAAAATTATTTCCTTTATAATTTAGTATTAATTAGTTTTGAGATTTCTCACCAGCAGGAGTGAGAGCGTGTGTGTGTGTGTGTGTGTGTGTGTGTGTGTGTGTGTGTGTGGAGTAAATCGGGGCAGTAAGTAATTAATTAATTAATTAATTAATTAATCAGAATTTGAAATAGTTGATTAGCATGAACGTTGGTGCTGTAGTGAATTCCGGGATTCAGTACATGGCGAGTGCACGTTATTCCGAATTTACATGCTAATGTTTTTCGTTTGTTATGGTCCAGGGGGGTGGGCGGGGCTTAGAGAGGCACTAGACCAATAGGAGAAAAGAATGGTTTGGGTGGATTGAGAGACAGGAAATAATGGATAAGAGTGAAGGAGGGATGTGAGGGGTGTGTGTGTGTGTGTGAGTGTGAGTGTGTGAGAGAGAGAGAGCTCCACTCTGTTTTCTATTATCTGTGTTGATTTGCTTGCTGCAGTGTGAGTTGTGGGTTTTTCTGTGCTGTACATACTCATTGTTTCCACACACACACACACACACACACACACACACACACACACACACTGTAATAAACCATGACGCAGCAGCTTTACAGATATTGCATCATGAAATAAAATAAACATTGCGCTTGGCCAGGCATGTGCCGATCCATGGGAATCTTTCATATCATGATATTTGTACGTTTTTATCGCGGTTTCTGACGATATCGCCAGTTTGTATTTAAAGCAAAAAAAAAGAGATTATATTCTTAAAAAAACCAAATTATTCCTCGTTCAGCAGGTTTTTCCACTGGTGTGGCGTACTGAGTCCTGGGCTTGTTCATGATTGGCTGAGGAACATGTGCTTTAAATGTGACAGAATAAGGGACAGACTTTATCCCCTAAACATGCTCCCTACTTAGGCACACTACTCACTCTCCCTTATTCAGGAGTAGGCTGCCTAGGTAGCGAACAAGTGTTTTCAAATTGCAAAATGATGAGAATCTTGTAAATATGGCGATCGTATCTCACAGCTGATGATCGGCACATGCCTATGCTGTTACACTGCAGGTGCGGCGTTGGGGGCGGAGCTACGTGTGATAAATTAATGCTAAAGCACAAGGCCCATGTAGTGCGCACTTCTCCTCTAGTCCACTCCTCCGCGACTGAAGCGTGGTCCGGACGTCCCTCCGTCTGAGATGAAGATTTCCTGTAAGATTGTGTGAGGATGTGATGGGAGGGGGGTGGGGTTTGGGGGAGGGGGGCGGAGTCTTAATGAACATTCCATAATGTCTTAATGATAAAATTAAATTGCTGTCTAACGATCTATGCAAATTATCATTATTATTATCTACAGTAACGGGGTGACTATAACTGTACTGGTGAAATAAACGGTGAATAAACGCAAGTGACGGAGGAAAGAGTGTGTGTGTGTGTGTGTGTGTGTGTGTGTGTGTGTGTGTGTGTGTGTGTGTGTGTGTATGGGAATGTTCGAGTGTGAGTGAGCGAACGAGAGAGAGAGAGAGTGTGTGTGTGTGTGTGTGTGTGTGTGTGTGTGTGTGTTTTTCCCTTTCACGCTGCAGCCTGAGACTCAGAATAAACTGTAATCACCATCGTTTTATCACAAATCTGTTTAAAATATTATTGAGCTGTAAAGTGAATTCTGAGCATTTTTAAATTCTAATAAAATATAAAGAGGACAGAAAAAACCCTGAAAACTGTCTGAGTGAATGAAAGAGAAGCTGAAAACACACAATATAACTATATATAAATATATATTAATAAAATCTAGCATCGGTTAAAAATGTGTGTGTGTGGGTGTGGGTGTGTGTGTGTGTGTGTCTCACCACTAGAGGGTGACAGTCTTATTGTGCTACAGGAGGTTTTCTGTTCCCTTCTGAATAACTGAGATCACATGACTCACAGATCCTGACATCATCATCTACCCAGAATGCAAAGCGGGACAGATCTCTGCAAACACACACACACACACCCTGTCCCGTGGCTGCGTCCTGAATCACTGTGCAGTGTGTGCATTGGGACAGAGCCACAGATTACATCATCATTTATTTCACACAGCGTATACACACTTCTCAGCTGTGTGTCTGTGAGTGAGTGAGTGAGTGAGTGAGTGAGTGAGTGTGTGTGTGTGTGTGTGTGTGTGTGTGTGTGTGTGTGTTAGAGGTCAGCTCTCAGATGTTTCCCAGAACACAGCAGTGAGAGAGCCGAGGACTCCGCCTCATCGCCTCACTCAGCACAGTCATCTGTCCTCACCTTATTAGAGCTGCGTGTTGTGTAGTTGTGTGTTGTGGGTCTGTGTGTTTGTGTGTGTGGAATGTAAAAGGAGCTGAACTGCAGCAGAAAGTCCCAGAGTTTCCCATGACTTACACACTCTCCTGAGACAGACACACACACACACACATACACACACACTCAGTTCAGTATGATGCAGTAGATACTTTAGTGGGGAACATTTAAATATTTAGCCATAAAAAAACAAGTGAGCGAGAACGTGAGAATGAACGTGAGAGAGAACGTGAACGTGAGCGAGAACGTGAGCGAGAACATTATGAAGATTTACACTAAGCAGTAAACGAGCTGCCTTTCTGATTAAAGAGCTCCTGATTTGTTTCATATCTAATCTCTATATTTTACAGAAACGTTTGTGTTTTTCCTGCAGTGGGCACAACACCAGTGAGATGATTAATAACTCCGATTGTTTTAATGTTTGACCTGCTGCAGCTTTTAACATTTTTTTTTTTTCAGGCATTTCGGCAGAACTCCACACTCACACACTGAACTCTATATATAGATTCATTATTGAGTCATTTAAATGACTCATGACTCTAAACGGAATCTCTGCTGCTCTGTGTGACTTAAGCGGCGTTTAGCAGATGACTCGGCTCATGAACACTCCGTCTGTGACCTCGGTCATCTCCTTTAAAACTAAAACACAGCAGCTCTGTACATTTCATCACTGAGACGACATCAAGGTTTAAAACTTGATGCGACTGTTTTTAAAATTATTTCTCTACGACTGTGTGCGAGTGAACGGAGATGATTCAGTAAGTGATGAAACTCTTATTCTCAGAGCTAACAGTAAACCTCTCCACCCACACACACAGCAGGAACGTCTCATCACACTGCATCACACACACACGGAAAAACAGAATCTGTGTGTAAAGTTGCTGATCTGATGCTCTGTCTGTTAGTAAGCGCTTTATCTGGAATCTGTCCCAGGAACGCTGGGCACAAGAGGGAACACACACATTCACGCACACATTCACGCACACATTCACACCTAAGGGGTCATTTATCTTAGCCAGTCCACCTGACAGCACGTGTTTTGGAGGTGGGAGGAAACCAGAGAACCCAGAAGAAACCCGACATCAGGACGGAACCCAAAAGCCAAGAATGACTTTCAAGGTTCCTTTAACTTTAACTAAAATAATAATAATAATAATAATAATAATAATAATAATAAACTTTTAAGTGGAGTATTTTGGTCAGTTTAGCGTTTGAGATTCCTCTTATCACACCATCTTATCATCTTATTCCTCTTGTGATTTTCCAGCAATTACAACTTTTAATTTATTAATGAACAACACATTGCACTTTTTAACTGTTTTTAGTTACATTTAATATTCTGGAACTTCAGTGAGACGTCGAGTCTTCAGGATAGAGGAGTTTACGCTTCTTTGCGATTTCTCTGTAACATTTCTCGGGTTTTTTCGTCTTCAGGAGAGAGATAGAAAATCGCCTGGTGAGGGAGCGACTGTTTATAGCTGCTATAACGTAAGTGAGGAACAGGAAGTAACTCCCGTGTCAGGAGACTTACTGACTGTTACAAAGCGCTTACACTGGAGACTCCTTCCATAAATGTTAAATAAACATCCCCTTACAAAAAACTTCACCAGATCAACGATTACACCTGGTTTTAATCCGTTTATGTGGCGCGTCCTCTGTACGAGTTCCTGTGAATGAGCCGTTACTATAGAAACCATAATGCGTTAGAACGAGTGCATTAATATAAACCTGTTTATATTTAGGTTCCAAAATCAATCCAGATCAATCTTCGACAAATAAAATGTAATATTTACACAATTCTGTAATTCAGAGGTGGTTTGAGGCGGGATCAGAGGTGCTGCACTTTAGTGGAAAATGACGGATAAATATTTCATCATTTATTTTGTATTTTGAAGCGATTGTGCAGATGAATCGTGAAATCTGACCCGATGAGGTAAAAAAAAAAGGTCAGTTCTGGTTTCCAGATCTTTTTAAATGAAGCTGCAGGGCGAGTACCGAGCACCACGAGGAAAGTTCTGCAGGTTCCTGTCATGGAACGCTGTGACTCTCACACTCAGCAGTGATTCCTGCTCTGCTGGATCAGTCCTCAGACCGACAGAACTGACTGAACATTCCCAATCTCCTCATCCGTCTGGGACAACAGATCCTCTCCAACATGTCGGCCATCGTGGAGCCACAATCCTGTAGCGCGTAGGAAGACTCAGCAGGAGAGGAGGAAAGCAGTGAGGTCCTTCAGGATGACCTGGACCATGACTGACCTCACCACTCTCCTCCTCTCCCACTGATTCTTCCCTCTCTGTACAGAATTCCGACTTTTTCAACCTGCACCAGCTCCCTTTAACCTCCAATAACAGGAAGTGAAGACACCCTGACTGTGTGTGAGTGACTTGTCGGGACGTGAGACAGTCAGCAGTGTGTCGTGCCTCTGTTTCAGGATGTGCGTGATTCAGTCCGGCGCTGCTGTCCGACTCTCTGGCTCCAGATGTTTTCTCCTCGAGGTCGAGACACACAAAATCCCAAAGGAAAGAAAAGAGAACAAAAAACATCTGCAGTGAAACTGAGCGCTGTTTATAAAGGAATAAATCAGGACTAGCAGTGGCTATCAGTTAGCGTGGTCAGATATTAGCGATTTAGAGTCATGCTAACGTTAGTCTGGTGTTTGTGTAATGAAGTGTTCAGGAGTTTGTGTCTCTTCAGAGACAAGAGTTCTCAAAATCAGTGAGAGGAATGTGGAGGAAGCTGAACTTCGGCTTATCTTCTCTCACAACCAGCACAAAATATTCCAGCTGCTCCACCCAAACAGCCAACATCTGGATCTAAACTACAGACTTTCTAACCCTCAACCTGAAAGAAAGCGTGAGCTACGACATAACGGGCTTTTTATCACTGAGGGTTAGCTAGCCTGCTCATTGATTACAGACAGATTAGCAAAGTTACCTCAGATACACAACGCAATAGAGCGAATAATGCTAATATTACACACTCAGGTTTTAATCATCGGTTGTTAGTGAAGTTCCTGCGTGCTGATTGGCTGCTCGGTCAGTAAGAACAGGAAGCTGAGTTTTACTGATGATAGTTTTTGGCGATTTCAGGACCTTCAGAGTGTGGAGCTGCCGAGAACTTCTGCTTCTTCTGCTGACTCTGAGGGGCGGGGTTACTTAAAGAGGCGGGGTTACTCAGAGTGGTGGGTTTATTCAGGGGGGAGGGGGAGGAGTTACTAAGATGGGAGGAGTTATTACGGGGGGCGGAGTTACTCAGATGGGAGGAGTTATTCCGAGGGGCGGAGTTACTCAGATGGGAGGAGTTATTCCGAGGGGCGGAGTTACTCAGATGGGAGGAGTTATTCCGAGGGGCGGAGTTACTCAGATGGGAGGAGTTATTCCGAGGGGCGGAGTTACTCAGATGGGAGGAGTTATTCCGAGGGGC
>JAKKZJ010000021.1:19665290-19675290 GCA_033441845.1 Pangasius mekongensis | reverse complement strand
CAAACATCAGAATGAAGAAACAGTGAGATCTCTGTGACTTTAACTGTGACATGGTTGCTGGTACCAGATGTGTTGGTTTGAGTTTTTCAGAAACTGTTGGTCTCCTGGAATTTTCACACACAACAGTCTCTAGAGTTTACACAGAATGGGGCGAAAAACAAAAAACATCCTGTGAGCGGAGGATCTGCAGCTGAAACAGCTTGTTGATGAGATCAGAGGGGAATGAGCAGACTGAGCTGACAGGAAGCATACAGTAACTCAAATAATCAGTTTATAATCACTCTTTACAGCCGTGGTGAGCAGAAAAGCATCTCAGACCAGGCTTTCATGAGCACAGACTCACCCACACTGGCCAGCTGAAGACTGGAAAAACACCAGGTGTTTTTTTTAATTTCTAATCTTCAGCTGCCCCGTGTGCGCGTGTGCGTGTGCGTGTGTGCGCGTGTGTGCGCGTGTGTGTGTCTGTGCCCATGAGAGCCTCAGATTCCTGCTCCTGGCTGACAGGAGTGGAAGCTGATGTGGTCTTCTGCTGTTGTAGCTCATCATCCACCTCAAGGTTTCATGTGTTGTGTGTTCTGTTCTGAAGCTCTTGACCTGCATCTGCATGATTTTATACATTGTGCTGCTGCCACGTGATTGGCTGATTAGATAACTGCATGACTGAGCAGGTGTACAGGTGTTCCTAATAAAGTGGACGGTGTGTGTTTGTGTTGTTCACCTCTCCCAGAACTCTGAACAGTGAACTCTTCCCACAGCCGTTTGGTCCACACACCAACACATTCGCCCCCGACAACACCTACACACACGCACACACACACGCACACGCACACACACACGCACACACACAATTACACTGTTTTTATCAGATGTATTGGCACTGTAACAATCAGGGTGTGAACTTAAATATTTTAATATCACATTTGGATAGAACTGAAACTACAAAAACACAAATATAATACAATAAACACTATAATACAACTACACAAACAAATCAGTAGATAAATAAGGAAATCTCAGCACTGACTGTATTTGACATGATGAAATAAACATGATTAAATTCTACTTTATGATTAAAACAATCAAATTAATTCATTAATTAATTTGATAAAATAATAAACACCAACCTCGAAGGATAAATCCTGGATCAGGACGTCGCCGTTTGGTGTTAACAGAGGCACGTGTTCAAACCTGCGGGTGTGAGCATCATCAGATAACCATACACACACACACACACACACACACACACACACACACACAAACAACACGCATACACATACACACACACACACACACACACACACACACACACACACACACACACACAAACATGCATACACACACACATATATACAATACACACAAACGAGACACACACACAGGGCAGGTGTTGGACAGGTGTGAATTTACCTGATGATGTTATCGGCTATAATAATCTCTCCTGTGCGGGGCGGCCGAGCCGAGTTCTCCACTTCCTGTGGACCTGAGAAAGGGAAATGTGGACGTCATGAACGAGTGTGTGATGAGACACGGCTGTGTTTAATGTTCTCTCTCATGGTCACATGACACCACAGGGGGTCTGAGTTAAAAACGAGCAGTTTAATTAAATCTAAATCCTCGTTATTAGAATAAATAACTTTTTTTTTAATATAAAGCCAGTTCTGGATCGATAACAGATCTGACACGCGGCGACACGCTGCGACACGCTGCTGGCAAACACAGTCCTGTGTATGGAGACTTTTGGGACATGCTGTTGTGTGTGTGTGTGTGTGTGTGTGTGTGTGTGTGTGTGTGTGTGTGTGTATATATGTCTGTCCATCCAACTTCCATACCGCTAATCCTACACAGGGTCACAGGGAGCCTGAAGCCTATCCCAGGGGGATTCGGGGCACGATGCAGGGGACACCAGGACGGGGTGCAAACCCATCACAGGGCACAATCGCACACACACACACAAACATGCATACACACACACACACACACACACACACACACACACACACACACACACACACTACAGACAACTTATAGTGTGTCTTTGGACTGGGGAGGAAACCAGAGGAAACCCCCGAAGCACGGGGAGAACATGCAAACTCCACACACACGCAGGGCAGAGGTGGGATTCAAACCCCGACCCTGGAGGTTCAAGGCAGCAGCGCAACCAGTAAGCCACTGTGCCCCTATATATACATATATACACATAAATATATACATATATACACATAAATATATACATAAACATATATAATCCGTACAGTAGATGTGAGTATAGAGTGCAGTAAACTGTTACTCACACTCTGAAGCTTTTCCTCCTGCTGAGACGACGGAGCTGCGCTCATATCTGCCGCTGTTTAAATCATTCAACACGTCCTGAATCTCACTGATCCTCGATGTGAAGCTACAGAAGGAAACCCCCCACACCACACACACACACCACACACACACCACACACACCATACACACACCACACACACCACACACACACACCACACACACCACACACACACCACACACACCACACACACCATACACAAGAAAGCAATAACATCACAAAAACAGACATTTTCAGGTAAAATTTAGTAAACTGCTGCTGGATTAAGTGAGCATGTGCACCATTAAGTGTGTGTGTGTGTGTGTGTGTGTGTTTCTCTCACCCTGACAGTCGGGTCATCTCTCTGCCCGCCAAAATGATTCTCCCCAAAGCCTGAGCCATACTGATTAACATCCTGCCACTCTGATAATACTCCTACACACACACACACACACACACACACACACACAGTGTATACATGTTCACTATTACTTTTATATTCCGTAAACTACTACAATTATTTTCACTCTCCTTTTTTAAATGTTCACAGATATTCGTTTCTGTTTGTTTTGTAACTGTGTGATCTTTCACTCATTCTGATCTGCAGCGTTAAACACAGAACCCTGAGATCTGTCACAGAAGATCAGCGATGCAGTTCGGACGCAAACGCAGAGAGAGAGAGAGAGAGAGAGAGAGAGAGAGTGACAGAGAGAGAGAGAGAGAGAGAGAGAGAGAGAGTTTATTAAAAAAATGCAGGCAAACAAAACAGAAACAGGCAAAGGTCGTGTGATGTGTAACGCAAACCGCCAGCGCAAAACCAAAACACAAAAACCAGAGACAGAGCAAAGATCATAACCAGAATAACGCCAAATAATCAGCGGTGTGGAAAGTCAGGAATGGACACGTCGAGCGTCACGTCACAATGAGTGTTAATCAGAGCCCCTTAAATACAGTGAGCTGTGATCAGGTGAACGTGACCGAGTCCACGGTTGGGAACTGTAGTCCATGGCGGCCATATTTGTGGGCCGCGGTGTATTCTGGGAAACAGAGTTCTCTGTATTTGGACTCTGTATTTGGACTCGGCTGATTCTCAGGTGGTGTGTTGATGTAAACCTCAGTAAGACTTGAGTTAAAAATATAGAATATATTCTAAGCATAAAAACACAGTGAGAGGAAGTGTGTAAGTCTGACCTCCAGTCTCTGGGCGTGTGTGCTGTGATCAAGGCGAGTGTTTGTCGGGTCTAAAAATGGCCGACTGACCACAAGGTATCCGACCACGAAGGCGATGTCTGTAAGATCGGATCATCAGAACATCAGAGTCATTAAGACACCAGCTAATGATTAATAATAATTAACACTCAGCCTTAACGAGTTCATTAATGAGACGCTTACACTTAGCCACGATGCTGTCAACTACTCCCATGGAGAAGCGGAACCAGATAAAACGCTTCAGGTGCTCCACCTAGAACAGACAGAATCAATCACTCACTCATTCATCACTCACTCATCACTCACTCATCACTCACTCACTCAATCACTCACTCATTCATCACTCACTCATCACTCAATCATCACTCACTCATCACTCACTCATTCATCACTCATTCATCACTCACTCATCACTCACTCACTCATCACTCACTCACTCAATCACTCACTCATCACTCATCACTCACTCACTCACTCACTCACTCACTCACTCATTCATCACTCACTCATCACTCACTCACTCATCACTCAATCATCACTCACTCATCACTCACTCACTCACTCATCACTCACTCAATCACTCACTCATCACTCATCACTCACTCATCACTCACTCACTTAATCAATCAATTACAGTCCATTACACAATCAACAAATGAATGAATGAATCACGTAATCGTGTGTGATTGGTACCAGTTTGTGGAAAGTTTGATGGATGTTGATCTTTTCTCTTTGGCCTCCGTTGTAGAAGGCGATTTCCTCACTACACACACACACACAAACACACACACATATATATTACCACAACGTTTAAGATGTATCCCATCACTCTGTCACATCGACACACTCCTGTATTCCATATTACTGTCAGTGTGTGTGAGTGTGTGTGTGTGTGTGTGTGTGTGTGTGTGTGTGTTTGTGTGTGTACCTGTTAGTAATAAGCCAGGAGTTTGTGTATCTGAATTCTCCCTCGTGTTTCTGTTCAGTTGCAGTCATTTTCCCAATCGGACGCCGTAACCACGTCAAGAACAGACCAGAGAAGACCAGATAACTCAGCAAAGTAACCGGTCCCTAAACACACACATACACACACACACACACACACACACACATACACACACACACACACACACACACAAACATACACACAGACATACACACACAGATGAGCGGATAAAGAGCTTGTTGGTATTTTCACTGCAGTTCACCTCACACTCAGTAGGGGGCGCTAAACACACACACACACACACACACACACACACACACACACACACACACGCTACTGCTAAAGCGTGTGTAATGTTTGTGTAGATGACGGAGGGAAGCTCACCTCGGCTCCGACGGCTGTCGTCAGTCTGAGGAGGTAAATAACGATGTCGAGTAGAGGCTGAAACACATCACGTACAATATGATTATTATTATTATGCTAATTCTATGCTAATTTTATGCTAATAACGATTACAATAATCTTGCTAATATGCAAATAATAATTATAAGGCGTCTGACACACTGATCACATCCTGATCTTACGCACACGTCCAGCCTCACTGTCGCACGCACAGCGCACAGTAGAGCTGCAGAGTGCACAGTGAGAGGGCGTAGTGCTCAGTGTGTGGTTTGAGACGCAGCCGCTGCTCACCTTGCTGATGTTGGAGTACAGGTCCACCACGCTGTTACAGAACCGCTCCACGTCCTGCGTCAGCAGCTGGTCCGGATTCACAACCCGATTATCCACGTTCCCCATCCTGTAGTAGGTGAAACCTCTGAGGGAAAAACAGCGAGCGTGTTTTTAGGATTTTCACCCTCACACACTGCAACACCTGCTCGTTACGCTTCAGCAGAGTCGTACCTGAGGTAGTGTGTGTACAGGTGATCGGTGAGTCTCACTCGGAAACACAGCTTCAGCTTGTTCAGCCCCAGTTTCAGAAGATTATTCACTAATGAGATCTGAGTTCACAGAACACACGAGAGAGAAGCTTTACACGGCTTAAAGCATGAAGGACCCGGATTTAAATTATATTATTATTATTATTATTATTATTATCATTTATTATTATTATTATTATTATTATTCAGGTGCAGTACCGCGGATCAGCCACAAGATGCCGCCAGAGCAGCGCCAAGACTTTACACTGAGATTCATTTCATTAAGAACAGCGTGTAAATGAACATTATTATTCTGTACACTTTCGACACAAGCGCAAGAATAATTTAATAATGAATTTCATTATTAAATAGTAATTTAACTTGTTAATAAATAGTTTATAACACCTTAATACATTTATTACTGTAATTAATAAATAATAATAATACACTTACAAGTGGCATGGCGGCGATGAAGTTGAACAAACAGGCCCTGAATGCTTTTGTTGATCGTCCAATGATTGCACTGCACACACACACACACACACACACACACACACACACAATTACACCCTGTCCAAAGAAACTTCTTGTGTGTTTAGAACACACACACACACACACACACACACACACACACACACACACACAGACCTGAAAATACAGGGTTTACTGGTTAGGTGAGTTGAGTGTTTCAGGCTTAATTCTAACCATGTTTTACCACAAACACACACACACACACACACACACACACACACACACTTGGCACACAATTTAATATATAATGTGGCTATATAGAATATAACAGTTTCTATTTAACTCTATAATGTTTTAGAGATCTAAAATATAAAGTAAACAAATAATCACACAAATGTTTAGTAAAGCACTGATTTAATGGAAAATTAAAAAAAAGTCTCTAATGATCAAAAACAGAATCTTTTTTTTTTTAATATTGCTAATATGTTGTATATTACTGCATTTTTGCACTTTAATTGCTTTCTTTATGCAAATGTTCCATGTAATTAACATATAATGAAAGTTATTAATCATGAATAATAATTATTATTATATTTCACATTAAAGATATTAAATCCTCACCTCTCGATCATGGTGCCGTTGTGGATCATCCAGACGTCGCAGCAGGTTCGAGCCAGAAGCATGGCAGCGATGAGCACCAGATACCCCAACTACACACACACACACACACACACACACACACACACACACAATTTCATTAATAAACTCTTTATAAAGCATCTAATCATCAGCTCACTTTTTTACACTTTACACGTTGTTACCTCTTTACACAACGGCTGCGGCATCAGAATCTTCAGGATCTTGTAGATGCGAGAGATGAAGAGCTGATCCACGACGGCTTTGTCCTTCCTGCCATCCTGCTGAAAATAATTTCAGTTAAACTTTATAAATGTGTATAAAACAGCAGAAGCATTTAAAATGTGTGTAAAGTGTGACATGGAGCCTCACACATGAGTCTGAATGGAGCTTTGAATTCCTGTTAGACCTGCAAGGAGAAATAAAAAAAAAATAAATAAAAAGATTTAATTAAGGATTTATTCAGTTTTTCTCCAATAAATCAGTTAGATAAACCCTGTAGATTTAAAACTAAAGCAGATAAACCTGAATAAGATCCTCATCATCAGTGCAGTGACAGAACACACTCCTCTCACTGCTATTCTCTCTCTCTCTCTCTCTCACACATTTTCACTAATAATAATATTAATAATAAAAACACACACATATCTCACCCATTACTGGCTTTTGAAGCTTGTCTCCTTTGTTTGAACAGACACAAAGCAATCAAGGCTAAAGCACCTGTGATGGAGGAGCTCCTGGCTGTCAGGTACTTACTCACAGCCGCCATGTTTCATCTGTAATGAGGAAGACGGAGCAGTAAGAGCGCCTCCTTCACTCTCTACACAGGCTTTAGTCATACAGCCTCGAATTCAGTTAGATTAGATTAAACTATCGGATTTAATATGTTTTATGGAGCAGAAGGTGTGGAGTAACTTTATTTTTTATTACCGAAACCTGCTGTTTATTACTGAAACCTGTTCTCAATGTTTGCTCGCTTCCGCGATACTTTTATTTTGGAACACGGAAATGACGTGCAGTAACCGCGTTCCGCCACAAGATGCCGCCAGAGACACAGAGATGTTTTTCTGCAGGTCCGTTTGTGCCGATAAACTGATAAAACTTTGGGGAAATTAAATTGTGTAGCTGCTATGCTACAGTTTATTTTATTGAATTTATATGATATTAAATTAAATTATTAAATTATTCAGTGAACTTCACAGGTGATTATTGAGCTGTAACAAGCTGCAGGTCAACTCTGGAGTTACATAATGTACAAAAGTGTAGTTTAAAATTATTAATAAATATTTTATATTTTTCATCTTTAATTTTTTTAAACACTAATTTTGTTAAAATTAAAAACAAACATGAAAACGCGTTTATTCAACATAAAAAAATTTAAAATTCTGTATTTGACTTTATTTTTCTCTCTTTTTGTCCTTTTGATGTTTTTATTTTGATGATTTATATAAACTTTTGCTTTATACTTTATTTAACACGTTATACTCTGTAATTAGACTCTAATATTTAATGTAGTGTATAATTCATTATGTGCTAAACCTGTAGTAACTTTGTAATTAATGTTTATATTGTAGATTTATATTGCTGAAGGGAATCAACGTGTGTGTGTAAATAACAGGATAATATTAAACATGCAGTAATTATTAAACATATATAATATAAAATATAAACATTTTTCGATCCAAAAGCTTTGTGCTGAATGTAGTAAACATCTACAGAAATAAAACCTACATGATCTCCACTGTGGTGTTTAATAAAGTTGTATAAACAGTAACGTTTACTGCAGGTTTTTATGTTTGTGATGTTTATAAAGTTTCCTTTTGTCAAAATTAATAGATTTATATCTTAAATAAACATTTTAACACAATGTCCCTTTGTCTCTTTCACAGTATAAAAATTAACCATTTAACTGATATAGAATATGAAAATAATAAATAATGAATAAACAATACATTTTTAATAAAAAGAAATTAAAGTTTAACGCAGTTGTGTTTCTGTATAAATTCAGTTCCTGTATTTACGGCAGTGAGGCTAATTTTCAGCCAATCAGAACGCGCCTCGCGCGTCACGTGACTTCAGTTCCCCGCCTCTGCGTGTGGGTGAAACTGTTCTCCGCCTCGCTAGCAGTTAGCATTAGCATTAGCGTTAGCATTAGCATCAGCTCCGTCAGTGGAGAGCTATGAGGCGCTGCTGCAGACTCCTTTTCTCCTCTGCGGCTCTTTTTACGGATTTATTTTACATTTTCTGAACATTTCGGGATGTGACGCGCTTCGGTGAGTGACGGAACACTTTAATTAAAATGTTTTATCAGATAAAAGAGCGACTTTAACGGCAGGAGTGAAAGAGTTGACGTTAGCTTAGCATAGTCTCACCTCACAGCTGAGTTTCACTGGAGCTCAGAACTTTAACTAAAATAAAACATAGAACAGATTTAATTTTATTTAAAATAAATAAAACCATCAGAAAGTGTGTGAGGTGTAAAGATTATTCTGGAAGTGGTTTATTAATTATAACTGAATTATAAAATGTTTATAAAGCTGAATGTTAATGTTTGTGATGTTTAACACTCTGAAGTTATTGAACATTAAAACACAATAAAATAAATTAAACAGAAATTAAACACAAACTTCACAAATCCACACAAAACTAATCGATTTTATTTCATTCTGCCATGTTTGTGTTTATTTTCTCCGCTGATTAAGAAATAAAACTCTTACATTTATATTAATTTATTTTAATCAGGAATTAAAACATCAACATAATGTAAAGGAATAAATAATTAAAATATGATATTTATTATTTATTATTTACTGTAAAGATTTACTGATTATTACTGTATCAATATCAATATTAATATTATTAGTGTCATTTCAGTTTAATAAAATATTTATTTATATTTACACAATAAAATAAACTGAGATTCTTTATTGTATTTTACAGTAAATATAAATTTTATTTATGTTATAAATTAAATATGTTTTTGTTTAATATATTTTCAGGATCAATAAAGTGAATAAAGTTATAAAAAAATGTGTAAATTAATTCTTTATTTATTTCGGTGCATTTTGATGTTTTATTATTATTATTATTATTATTATTATTGTTATTATTATTTATTATTGTTGTTGTTGTTTTTATTGTTATTGTTGTTATTATTGTTGTTGTTGTTTACTTTAGCTTGTCGTTGGAGTCTTTAGCAGTAGTTTTATTTAAATGTAAATGTTTAGAGTTTTGTAAATAAAGTTTTGCGTGATGTTATTCGCCGCGTTGTGTGTAAACATTGTGTACGATGCGATTCGCGATAAATTGCGATTATATTTTATATTATTATTATTATTATTATTATTATTATTATTATTGATCATGTGCAGAATTAATCTAACGATTCTCTGCTGCAGTAACCGACGAACTCGTACATTATAAGTGTTAATAGAGTTATGAGCGTTAATAAGAGTGTAATAGCGTTAATAAGAGTGTAATAGCGTTAATAAGAGTGTAATAGCGTTAATA
>JAKKZJ010000021.1:19602767-19614169 GCA_033441845.1 Pangasius mekongensis | reverse complement strand
ACTGCTGCGGGGAGAGTGTGTTAGACTGTTGTAGGGAGAGTGTGTTAGACTGTTGTAGGGAGAGTGTGTTAGACTGCTGCGGGGAGAGTGTGTTAGACTGCTGCGGGGAGAGTGTGTTAGACTGTTGTAGGGAGAGTGTGTTAGACTGTTGTAGGGAGAGTGTGTTAGACTGCTGCGGGGAGAGTGTGTTAGACTGCTGCGGGGAGAGTGTGTTAGACTGTTGTAGGGAGAGTGTGTTAGACTGTTGTAGGGAGAGTGTGTTAGACTGCAGCGGGGAGAGTGTGTTAGGTTGTGAGAAATGAACAGGAAGTGACGTCTTCTCCTCTCTCAGATCTTCCTGAAGGTTACCGCAGACGGAGAGGCGGCTGACGGCAGCGTGATCCCAGGTGAGTTTTCCCTCCCGCTCTCTCTCCCCGGCAGCAGCTTCATCAACCCCAAACCCGTTCCGTTTACATTTCTAATTCAACTTTGCCTGATATTTTACATTTACATCAATAACAGCGCCATGTTGGGAATCTCAGTGAGCGTGAAGGTGTTTCAAGCTTTTCAACATCATCAGCTGAGGATCCAGCGCTGTTACACACGTCATCGCTGTTTACTTTTGTGTCATTTGTGTTATTTTTTGTGTCCTTAATGTTCACCTGTGTGTCAGTATTTTACATTTTTTACATTTGTGTGTCATCAGTGTTTATGTTTTGTGTGTCCTTAGTGTTTATTTTCTCTTTTTCTTTTTGTATGCTTTTGAGGACGTGTATCTCTGGTGGTGTTTTTCCCTGTGTGTGTGTGTGTGTGTGGTGGTGGTGATGTGTGTGGTGTTTATGTGCATGTCCTCGTTGTGTAACTATGTGTATCGTACCTGATGGTGTTCCTCAGAGCAGTGGATGTTGCGGAGGAGAAAAAGCAGCAGCTTGTTGAGAGACACTGATAAATCTGTGGCTCCTGAAGGTGATGAAGCTGATGAGCTAGCGCTGAGGCACTTTAGCACTTTAGCTTAGCTTTAATCCCAGGTCCTGCAGTCATGGCTTTGCTAGAACTTCCATTACTGTGTTTAATGTGAAGTTCTTGAGATGTTCTCCGTGTCGTCTGCTGCAGAAGGGAACGGCGTGCAGGGGAACGGCGTGCAGGGGAACGGCGTGGGAACGGGCGGAGACTCGGACAGCGGAGCGGGGAAAGCCTCGAGACAGGTTAAAGGGTTCAGTCTGGTGATGAAACAGTTTCACGCTTTACTGGTGAAGAGATTTCATCACGCCACACGCAGCTCCAAGGACTTTCTCGCTCAGGTGACATCAGAGAGGCCGTATTGTTCCGCTCAGACACGCCCACCTGTCTCACTCAGACACGCCCACCTGTCTCACTCAGACACGCCCACCTGTCTCACCCAGACACGCCCACCTGTCTCAATCAGACACGCCCACCTGTCTCACTGAAACACACCCACCTGTCTCAATCAGACACGCCCACCTGTCTCAATCAGCCATTAGGAATTATTAGGAACAGTTATTTCTGTTTTCATCCTTTTTAAATAATTGTGTGTGTGTGTGTGTGTGTGTGTGTGTGTATGATCGTGCGTGACTCTGTGTGTGTGTGTGTGTGACCGTGTGTGACTCTGTGTGTGTGTGTGTGTGAGACCGTGTGTGTGTGTGTGTGTGTGTGTGTAGATTGTTCTTCCAGCAAGCTTCGTGTTAGTTGCTCTGTTCTTCACTCTGGTCGTCCCCCCGTTTGGCGAGTACCCGAGTCTGACGCTCACGCCGTGGATGTACGGACAGCAGTACACGTTCTTAAGGTCAGTGCTGCTTTACTCAGACTTTAATCTTCGTTAGCGCCACAGTGAGATTTAATTAGTTATAACTTGTGCTTTTCAGTAACGAGCGTCCGTCCCATCCCACCATGAGACACTTCATCTACACGCTGCTCAGAGACCCGGGCATGGGGACGCGCTGCATGAAGGACCAGCCGCTAGAGTGAGACGCTTCACACTGCTGTCTCAGCTACTAGCTCTAAAACGTCGTTAGCAATTCTATAATTGTTTAAATAAAACTGTATGACAATTCTACACTTCTGACTCTGAATTCAAAATTTCATTACCAACATTCCAGTGTTGTTAGCAATGCTAGCATGGTCTGGATGTAGACTTAGAGAATAACATTTCCAACACTATAAAAACATCTTACAGATTCTTCTTTTGAAGAATGTTAGCCACGTTAGCATTGTCTATGTGAAACAGCTTTATACAGATTATGGATGCTAGCATTGTTTAGCAGTTGGGTGTGTGTGTGTGTGCAGGAATTTGCCGTGTGGGAACGTTACGACGGATTGGGAAGTTCCACCAGTTTCTCCGGTGATTAGTAACATCTTACTGAGCCCTGAGTGGACGGAGCGAAACCCCTCCCCTTCCTGTCAGTGCAGCACCAATCAGAAGCTCACAATGCTACCGGTCTGTCCAATCGGAGCAGGGGGACTGCCGCCACGCCAGGTACGACAACGGCTGCAGGGCAGAAACGATTCACATCAAATGTGAATAATCACAATCAACAATTATACAAAATAGATTGCACTGACTGTGCTGGCCCCGCCCCTCTGATAACTCCGCCCCTTCTACTAAATAAACTGCAACCATTCAGTGTAAAAAGAGTCCGATGTTCCACACTTTGGCGGTTGTAGCACATCACCTGCATGTTAGCGGTGCACTACGCGTCTCTGAGTGAGCGCACCACTGCACTTAATGTAGGCAATCTGAGACGTAGCTGTTAGCATTGTTAGCACTGCTAGCTCCATTAGTAGTGTGTTTACTTTTTTCTGTATAGAGAAAAGAAGCGACAGGAGACATTTTGCTCGACTTGACAGACAGAAACATGTCGGATTACCTGGTGAAGACGTATCCCAGTCTCATCAAGACCAGGTGAGCTTCACCACACTTACCTGTACCTGTGTCGTTTTTATGACATCACAATTCTGACACTAACCCGAGTGTGTGCTTCTGACGTGCAGCTTAAAGAGTAAATACTGGGTGAATGAGCAGAGGTAACGTGTTTATATCACTTTCATATTTCACTCAATCCAATACGCTTTAAAGGTTTCTCCATAAACAGACTGGTTCGTGTTCTCAGGTACGGCGGTCTGTCAGTAGGAGGGCGACTTCCTGTTCTGGATGTGGATCCTGTAAACTTACAGAACGTCCTCTATCAGCTCGGAAACATGATGAACATCACCGGGGTAGGCTCCCTACAGAGGCTCCCTACAGAGGCTCCCTACATTCATCACCTAGATATAATAATACGTTTTAATATTAAAATACGCTTTCCTGAAAAAGAAATGGATGTGTGTCATTCAGTGCTAAACCCCTCCCTAGGGTCCCTACTCCAGGTTGGCTGTTAAAGAAATCGGTCCGTTCCTGCGCCACATGGAAAGCGAATATAACGTCAAGGTAAACTTTTATCACAGAGATGATCTGAAACTTTGGTTGTGTTCCAGTACTTTCACACTCCCCCTAGTTCCCTTCCTTAAGTGCCCTTGCTGTGTGTTCTCGGTGATGTCACAGGTGTGGTTTAATAATAAAGGATGGCACGCCATGGTGGCCTTCATGAACGTAGCGAACAACGCCATCCTGCGAGCCAACCTGCCGTTTCACGCTGATCCGTCTGAGTTCGGCATCACGGCCATCAGTCACCCCCTCAACCTGACCAAGGAGCAGCTCTCTGACGTCACAATGTGGGTGTCTCAGACCACACGCACACCACGCCACGCCCAGACCACACCCACACCATCTCCAGACCACACCCACACCACACCCAGACCACACCCACACCACACCCAGACCATTCCCATGCCCAGACCACACCCACACCATCTCCAGACCACACCCACACCACGCCACGCCACGCCCAGACCACACCCACACCATCTCCAGACCATTCCCATGCCCAGACCACACCCACACCATCTCCAGACCATGCCCATGCCCAGACCACACCCACATCATCTCCAGACCACACCCACACCACACCCAGACCACACCCACACCACACCCAGACCATTCCCATGCCCAGACCACGCCCACACCATCTCCAGACCATGCCCATGCCCAGACCACACCCGGGCCACACCCAGACCACGCCCACACCACACACAGACCACGCCCAGATCATGCCCAGACCACACCCACTTCTCATCTACATCTAATTTAATCTAACTCACTGATCAGATTACTGCATAAATAACACAAACCCTTTTCTTATAATCCAAACTGTTTTCTTCTTCTTAACACTCTGACTTTTTTCTTTATATATTTACACTTTTCTTTTTATTTTATGTTTTTTTCTTTGTTTTTTATCTAATGTAAGGACTTAATTCTTCTTTTCTTTTTAAAATTTATTACGTGTTTTATTTCTTATGTTTTAATCTTGCGTGTGTGATCTCCGCTCTGTCTGTGTTAAACAGCTTGACTACGTCTGTGGACGCCGTCGTGGCCATTTGCGTGATCTTTGCCATGTCCTTCGTCCCGGCGAGTTTCGTCCTCTACCTCATCCAGGAGCGAGTGACGAAGGCCAAACACCTGCAGTTCGTTAGTGGCGTCAGTCCTCTCGTTTACTGGCTCACCAGCTTCTTCTGGGACATGGTGATGGCTTCATCATCATCTTTATCATCATGTGTACTTTAGTGAGGTTCCAGAACCTTCTGTGCAGAACTGTGGAGCTGAATCTTTTCTCTCTGTGACTCTGTAGGTGAATTACTCCATCAGCACGGCCATGGTGGTGTCCATCTTCATCGCTTTCGATAAAAAATGCTACACGTCACCCACCAACCTGCCAGCACTCATCACCCTTCTGAGCTTATACGGGTGATCTTCATCTTCTCCTTCTTCCCCTTCATCTTCTCCTACATCTTTTCCTTCTTCTCCTTCATCTTCTCCTTCATCTCCTTCTTCTCTTTCTTCTCCTTCATCTCCTTCTTCTCCTTCTTCTCCTTTATTAGGGGACCAAGCATCGAAGGTGTGTAGGCACCCAATTGTTATTCTACCTTTTCTTCTTCTTCTTCTTCTTCTTCTTCTTCTTCTTCTGGTTAGGCTGTCTATGGCAGTCCAGAGAACTGTCTGGTAAAAAGTAGTGAAATTTGGCACACTGATTGGGGAGGGTCTAAGGAACATCTGACCAAATTTGGGCCAAGTGCTGCCAATGCTCTAGCGCCACCACTGGGTCAAATTTGGGCCTAATTTGGAAGTACATTTATGGTCATAACTTCTGAACCGTGTGTCCAAAATTGAAAAGCCATCCCTGGATTCCCTGGATCGAGACGAGTTCAGTGCACCCTATGACATCATTTCCACCTAAATAGATTTTCCTCCATCTTGGATTATGTCAAAAAACATTTTTTCGCTACTCCTTACAAAAGCCTCAAAAAATTATCAAAAGAATTTTGATTACTCCAAACAGTTTGTCCGTAATGGACAGGAAGTGAGGCCGTATCTCTTGCACACTGACACAAATCTTTTTAGACATCTTCAGGACCATGATCTGAGACTAAACAACAAATTGTCAGAGCAGTAGCAATCATGACCAAAGGTCAGAGTAGGTCACAGCAGCAGTAGCAGGAGCTGCAGCAGCAATGCCTAAAGTTCTGCTTTCCTGTGAATGTGTGGCTCACCGAGTCTGGGTGCTTGGCCCCCAAACATGCTGCTTGCAGCTTTAATCTTCTCCTTCTTCTTCTTCTTATTATTATTATTTTTCTTTCTTCTTCTTCTTCTCCTTCTTCTTTCTTCTTCTTCTCCTTCTTCTCCTCCTCCTCCTCCTTCTTCTCCTTCATCTTCTCTTCTTCTCTTTTTCCTTCTCCTCCCTCTCAGTCTTTCTTTTTTCTTTCTCCTTCTCCTTCTTCTCATTCTTCTTCTTCTTCTTCTTCCTTGACTTTGTAATGTATGTTAAATTCCATTTTTCCCCCAGTTCTTATTTTATTCATTTGTCTTGTTTCTCTTTAGCCCCATTTTCCTTTTCTTTCATTTTTATTCATTCTTGATTTCCTTTTCTTTCTAACTTGCTGTCATTTTTTTCTATTATTAAAGTTATTTAATCAAATGAACAAATGAATTACTGAATTAAATCTTAGTTGTAATTAAAATGATCCTGTGAGGGTTTATTGGACTGGACTTTTAGAACACATTTTGACTGAAATGGGCTCGGTGTTGTTTCAGGTGGTCAGTCACTCCTATGATGTACCCGATGTCGTATGTGTTCAGTGTTCCCAGCACCGCGTACGTCTCTCTGTCCTGCATTAATCTGTTCATCGGCATTAACAGCAGCGCCATCACCTTCATCCTCGAGCTCTTCGAGAACAACAGGGTAAACATCTCACCGTTATCTGTGTGTGTGTGTGTGTGTGTGTGTGTGTGTGTGTGTGTGTGTTTCAGTAACACTCTCACCTCCTGATCCGTACATCTCTCTAACACACACCGCTCCGTGTTTCAGTCTCTGCTCCTGTTTAACGAGGGACTAAAGAAGGTGCTGCTGATCTTCCCTCACTTCTGCTTGGGACGAGGCCTGATCGATTTGGCCATGAACCAGGCGGTGACCGACGTCTACGCCCGATTCGGTGACGTTCCCGCACTTTACTTATGATGAAGTAAATACGTATCTTTAGTGCATCAGTCGTGAGCTGAATATACTGTGTGCTGTTTGTGTGTGAAGGGGAGGAGTTTGTTCTGGACCCGTTCAGATGGGACTTTGTGGGGAAATACGTGGTGTGTATGGCGCTGGAGGGCTTCGTCTACTTCATCTTTACTCTCCTCATTCAGTACAGATTCTTCCTGGATCACTGGTGAGGGAGACTTTCTCTTATTCTTCTCTGATTTATCACATGATTTACTTAATATGCGTAATATAATCACCAGGTTCTCACTTGGATGTGGTTAATGTGATGGAGAAGATGGGTGTGGTTAATGTGATGGAGAAGATGGGCGTGGTTAATGTGATGGAGAAGATGGGTGTGGTTAATGTGATGGAGGAGATGGGTGTGGTTAAGGTGATGGAGGAGATAGATGCGATTAATGTGATGGAGGAGATGGGTGTGGTTAAGGTGATGGAGGAGATGGGTGTGGTTAAGGTGATGGAGGTGATTTATATGGGTTTACCTGTGCAGGTTATGTGACTACGGTCAGATCCCAGTTCCTGATGAAGATGATGATGTTGCTCAGGAGAGACAGAGGATCTACAGCAGGACACGAAACAACGACATCCTGCACATGCGAGATCTCACCAAGGTCAACATCGACGATACAATCACCTGATTTACACAACCTGACACCTGTCACCACTTACACATCTGTGTGTGTGTGTGTGTGTGTGTGTGTGTGTGTTCAGACGTACGTGGGGAGGAAGCGACCGGCGGTGGATCGGATCTGTGTGGGCGTTCCACCTGGAGAGGTAAAACATCTGCTCTAATGAAATCACGGTTTCTGTAGCTATGAGACGAGATCATCCAGGAGACATAAACGTGTATATTAACCTCTTACACCTCAGCACCTCACCAACGATTACGATTTTTAAAAAATGACGTCATACTTTTATCCGTTTCCAGTTACATGTAACGTTGGGAAACAAGTCACTTCCTGTTGTCACTTGAGTTACAGCAGCTAGAAACAGTTCCCTCACCAGATTCTCTTTTTTCCCTCTTTTTTGAAGTTAATAAGAGAAAAAAACGCAGCTTGTCTTTTATTTTACCGAGAAACCGCAAAGAAGCGTAAACTCCTGCGGACTGAAGATATCGTCTAATAAACGTCCCTCATTCAGCGGCGCTCAGGTGTAAGGAATGTGTTTAAACAGACAGATGCTAACAGTAGCCTGTGGTTTGCAGTGTTTCGGGCTGCTTGGTGTAAACGGTGCTGGAAAAACAACCACCTTTAAAATGCTCACTGGAGACACAGACGTGACCTTCGGCGAGGCCTCGGTAGCCGGATTCAGGTAACACCTTAAAGTCGTGATAAAGTCTGAAAGTGTGAGTGTGAACACAGATACTAAATCTAAATATACTGAGAAGTGACGCTGAAATATATGTTAATCGTTAATTATTATACTCTAATGTTTTTCTTCCTCTAGTATTCTGACTAACATCCTGGATGTGCATCAGAACATGGGCTACTGTCCTCAGTTTGACGCCGTCGATGAGCTGCTGACGGGCCGAGAGCACCTGTACCTCTACGCTCGCCTCCGCGGAGTGCCGGAGTCCGAGATCAGCCGAGTGAGTCTGGTCTTATTGATCAGAAAAATCCACATTTGAAAAGTTCACTAAAGTTAAAGGGCGGATGTGAGAAAGTGTGACGGCTCACTGCACCGCGTGTCCTGCAGGTGGCGCAGTGGTGCGTCGACAAAATCGGCCTGTCAGAGTACGCAGGCCTCTGTGCTGGAACTTACAGCGGAGGAAACAAGAGGAAGCTGTCCACTGCCATCGCCATGATCGGCTGTCCTCCTCTACTGCTGCTGGTAATCATCATCATCATCATCATAACCATAATCATCATCATCATCATCAGCATCATAATCATAATCATCATCATCATCATCATCAGCATCATAATCATAATCATCATCATAATCATAATCATCATCGTCATCATCATAATAATAACCATAACCATAATCATCATCATCATCATCATCATAATAATAATAACCATAACCATAACCATCATCATCATCATCATCATAATAATAACCATAATCATAATCATCATCATCAGCATCATAATCATAATCATCATAATCATCATCATCATCATCATAATAATAACCATAATCATAATCATCATCATAATCATCATCATCATCATCATAATCATCATCATCATCATCATAATCATCATCATCATAATCATCATCATCATCATCATCATCATAATAATAATAATAATAATAATTACATACAAATAAATAATTACATATGTACATTATCTAAATGATGACAGAAGGATGATAGACTCTGAAGTTAAAAGTGAGGCTGCTGATTGGTCAGAAGGTGTTGATTAGTTCTCTATAACAGCAGCTCTGACAGTAGCGCGGGTTTATATTAATGCGCTCGCTCTGATACGCTATCGTTTCTATAGCAACGGCTCATTCACAGTCAGCTAATAATAAACGGATTAAAATACGTCTGTAATCACGGATACGGTGAAGTTTTCTGCAAGGAGAAATGTGTGTATGTAACGTGTAAGGAAGGAGTCTCCAGTGTCAGCGCTTTGTAACAGTCAGAGGTGAAGCTGTAGCTTTAAGACACGGCGTTGTTTAACAAATAAAAATTGTACTTGTTGGTGAGCTGTTGTGGTGTAAAAGGAATAAAACACCCAGGAAAGTTCTGTTACACACACACACACACACACACACACACACACACACACACACACACACACACACACACACACAGAGTGCTTACTGGTCCATTAGTCAGTGTGAATTTAAATTCTCCAGCATTGCCTCAGTTTGTTACATTAAATCAGTTTAAACAGTGTAAAGGTTATAAAAACAGTCACGCAGTGATGACTGATCTGCGATTATTCTGGATTTGAACCCTTTGTGTGTTTATTAAGCCTCAGTGTGTTACAGGATGAACCCACCAGCGGGATGGATCCTCACTCACGCCGCTTTCTGTGGAACGCCATCATGAGCGTCATCCGAGACGGCAGAGCTGTAGTGCTAACATCACACAGGTGAGTTGTGTCAACCTGCAACACACACACACACACACACACACACACACACACACACACACACACACACTCTCTCACTCACTAGGGGTGTCAAACATACAGCCTGCTGGAATGGGCATGATAAAGGTTCTAATCTCCCCAGAAGAATCTGTGTTCTGAATTAAAATGCTCTTGTAGTTTACGTGAATTCTGAATTTGGAAAAGAGCAGATCTCTGTTTGTCCACTTGGAGGCGAAATAGAGCAGCAAAACTCAGAGCCAGAAACTGCACCACAGTGATGTAATTCTTCATTAGTAAGATAAATATCTGATGGCGTAATCACGTCTTTTTTCAAAAGATCTAATTTAGGGGTTTCACGTGGAGCGGGGGTGAATACTATTTTTATTTTATTTATTTATTTTTTTTCGTCATTTTAAAAGACAAAAGCGCTATGAGCCCTGCTGTGTTGTGTGAGATTTGGTGGCTTGGTGGCAAAAGCCTTGTCTCTCACTGTAGAGGTTGCAGGTTTGAGTCTCGCTCGGCCCCCAGGCTGCGTGATGGGAGAGTGAAGTGGGTGGAGCCTGAGAGTGGAGAGAAGGTGGCTGTGGAACATGGTGCTGGAGGACACCAAAGAAAGTGGGGGTGGTGGTTTTTACAGCACCTCCTAGATAATGTAAAAACTAAGCCAACATTCTCTATCTGTGCTCCATAACCCACTTCGTCTCCCACTCTGACCCCAGCAGGGCCAGACACCCCATTAACCCCCCCCCCAACCCTGAGTCTCAGCTCCCGGCCTCATCACGCCTCCCGCCATCTGCTCATATCCTGGAGTCCTGGCTGGGGTTTGAACCAGCAACCTCTCAACCCAGAGGCGAAGCTCATCCACATGAGCCACAGGATCTCATACAAGCATGTGGCTTTATAAACCTTTTCAACTTCGTCGTCTTTACCCTGACGTAAAGCGAAAAACAAGACACACGGCCTCGACCCAGGGACCTCACACACCAGAGACCCCGACACTAACCGCTGTACCGGGGCAGGACTCCAGGGGCTGCTGCTTATCGGACTTTTGTCTTAATAAACGGCCCAAAGTGAGCTGAAGTGTTTAGGGGAAGAGGAGCTGGTCGAGGTTCAGCATTCATCATGTCCATGTAACAGGAAGTGTATCTCTGAGAGCACTGCTAACCAGCACACACCAACACACACCAGCACACACACAGTACACACCAACACACACCAGCACACACAGCACACTGAGGGCCGGTTGCAGCAGACTCCCACTGACCGAATCTACACTCAGATTTGTGTAAATCGGAGGCGTGACAGAGTTCACTGTTAAAAGCCAGTGCGCTTTTCGTGGCCGCTATTTAAACCAGGGAAATGTGAACAGAGCTAAATAAAATGTTCTGTGAAGTCTCTGAAGGATTCATACTGAGTACTCATTTCAGTGTGAGAAAAAAATATGATAATTAATATACATTTATTACATTACATTTATTCATTTAGCAGACGCTTTTATCCAAAGCGACTTAAACAAGGAAACATGAGCAACGCGATGGGGCTGCAGCTGCTGTGAGCAGGTTTATACTCAGGACTCCATCAGTGGACAGTGGAGACGTTCAACAAACCAAAACTTCATGTGAGAACTGTGATGAGTTTCCTGAGGATGGGTTCCTTCTGAGTCTGGTTCCTCTCAAGGTTTCTTCCTCATATCATCTCAGGGAGTTTTTCCTCACCA
>JAKKZJ010000021.1:19579198-19586010 GCA_033441845.1 Pangasius mekongensis | reverse complement strand
GCTTTCTTTACTGACACACAAACATTTTTCTGTAGCGTTTCATTCTGTGCCGGAAAACTAATGTTTGGGATCTAAAAAGTTTTTTAGTACCGAATCAATAATGTAGAAGTCAGAATCTGTGACAGAGTCTGTACTGAAAATATAGGGTGCCAAGACTTTTGCACAGTGCTGTAGTTCTATTTTATGCAGATATATTAGATATACTGTATATTCACTTTGGAATTAAATCAGAATTAAACTGTATCTCTCTGCATAACTTTATACGTCGCTTTGTACGTGTGTTCTGTATATTTTATGTACAGATGATTGAACTGAGCCAAAACTTTCATATACGCTCTTAATTGATTGATTTTGTTGATGTTATATGTTTGGTCTAACTGTGTGAAACACACTTTACCTTTTCACCTTTATAACCAGGGTCACCTTTCAACCCGAGGAGCCCAGGAGGACCCTAAACACAGAAGACGGTCACATGATCACAGGAACGATTATAGACAAAGATCCTTATTAAATCTTATATAACATGAAGTCTTTTACTCAACGCTGAAGTAATGAGAGTTCATTTACATCAATAATAATAAATCAAACAATTCTGGAGATGTAGTTTTATGTTAAACGATGTGAACACGTATAAACGTGGCTCTTACCAGTGGACCCGGCGGGCCGTCTTTACCCCCCACACCAGGAGGTCCTTGTTCACCCTGTAATGATGTCATAAGTGTCAATTACACATTCAAACACTCAGAGTTTAAAAGCATGAATTATATTTAGAAATATTCTGATTTAGTGTCAACAGGAAACTTACTACAGGACCAGGAATTCCTCTCAGACCCTCAGCACCAGGCTTTCCAGGGGACCCTTGAGGTCCGACAGGTCCGGTTTTCCCGGATGGTCCTTCAGCTCCGGCTTCACCCTGCAGGACAGAGGACAGAAAATACATCGCTGTGCCTGATGATTATTCCACACACACACACACACACACACACACACACACACACACACACACACACACACACGAACACATTCAGTGCGTTAACATTAATATTTTTACCTTAGAACCTTTTTCTCCCTGTTTGCCTTCGGCTCCTGTCCGTCCGATCGGACCCTGATCACAAAGCACACAAACATATTAAAGTGAAATATAAACACTAACAACAAATCAGATCAGTCTTTTTATTTTAATTGTGCTTTTATTTCTAGATAATCGTTAAGTTTACTTATTTTAATAATTTTTTAATGTATTTCTAGAGTGTTAAATATTTTCTTTTAACCTTATAGACTAATTTATCTATTCTTGATTGATTTCTCTGTTTCATTTTTTAAAAATCTATTTAAATATTTTTTCATCTGTAATTAACAACAAAACCACTTCCTGTTTTAAACTCAGGCCTGTGAATGATGTTTAAACGAGATTCAGTGTGTATCAGTGACTCACTCTCTTCCCTGGAGGTCCAGGAGGTCCGGCTTCACCTGACGGACCCGGGGGTCCCTGCAGAGACACACACACACACACACACACACACACACACACACACAGAGAGACACAGACACACACACACACACACACACATCACTGCATCCTGTAATCATTTCTTCTAAAGAGCGTTTAACTCTAGTGTCCTGTAACTGAAAATACAGCAGAAGTAAATGGAACGTGACGAACCTGCTGACCGGCTTCTCCGTTTTCTCCTTTATCTCCAGGAAGGCCGTCGAGTCCCTGTGAAACACTCAACACTTTACACTCTACACTTTACACTCAACACTTTACACTCTACACTTTACACTCAACACTTTACACTCAACACTTTACACTCAACACTTTACACTCAACACTTTACACTCTACACTTTACACTCAACACACTCAACACTTTACACTCAACACTTTACACTCCACACACTCAACACTTTACACTCAACACACTCAACACTTTACACTCCACACACTCAACACTTTACACTCTATACACTCCACACACTCAACACTTTACACTCAACACACTCAACACTTTACACTCAACACACTCAACACTTTACACTCCACACACTCAACACTTTACACTCTATACAGTCAACACACTCAACACTCTACACACTCAACACTTTAAACTGTTCGCACTCAACACTTTACACTCTTATACACATTATTCAGTTCAGTACACTCTTCTGTGTGTGACTCTCTACGGCTCTCACTCCACTTTTATTTAACATTTTAATAATTTTATTACGCAACTTACAGCAGCACCAGGCTCACCAGGAGGACCTGGGTCTCCAGGAAAGCCAGCAGGTCCCTAGGCAAGAAAGATCAGTGTTAATCATTCAGTGTTCAGTCAATGTTAAGTCTGTGTTAAGTCAGTGTTCATTAGTCAGCGTTAAGTCAGCGTTAAGTCAGCGTTGTCTCTCTCACTCACAGGGTTTCCTTTAGGACCGTCGTCTCCAGGCGGTCCTCGTGCTCCTGCGGGTCCGGCAGCTCCGGGTGGTCCCGTCTCTCCTTTCTCACCCACTTCACCTTTCGGACCCTAAAAACACAACAACATCACTGTCACATTCAGTTATACTCAAGTGTGATTTGTTTTCTAAAAACACCACACACACACACACACACACACACACACACTTACCATTGAACCGGTCTCTCCAGCAGGTCCTGGGTTTCCCGCGTCACCCGGCTCACCCTAAAAATAATCGCATTCTCTGTGAGGCTTTATAGAAATATCTCCAGAATTCATGTAGAGGAACTGATGTGTGTTGATGCGTGTTGATGTGTGCTGCGTGTTGATGTGTGTTGCGTGTTGATGTGTGTTGATGTGTGCTGCGTGTTGATGTGTGTTGATGTGTGTTGCGTGTTTTAGTGTACATCACATCTCTGTTCTCAGTAAACGAGCCTTAAACAGAATAATTCTGACCTTTTCTCCGTTTCCTCCCATAGAGCCGATACCACCAGGAGGTCCCTGAGCACCCTGTTAACAAAAACACCACATGGCTCTGAAATCTCGCGCTAATTACTGAGACGTTCCACAATCAGTACTGAGGTTTATATCAGGAACACGTGCAGGTGGACGTGTGGAGCTGAAACACTCACGTCGGCTCCACTGGGACCCTGAGGACCTCTCGGGCCTGGAGGACCAGGAGGACCCTGTTACCCATCAGGAACAAAAAACACAACATTTAATAAAAAAATTAACAAACAACAAATAATTTAATTTAGCAAAGAGAGTCGGAAACTAACCATCGCACCGACGTCACCAGTCTCTCCCTTCTCGCCTGGAGGTCCCGGTAATCCCTGAAAGCGCAGAGATTGCGTTGATTTAAATTTACAAAAATTTATACAAACATTTTTAAAAAATTAGTTACGTATGTGAAGGTTCTTACAATAAAGAACCACACAAGAGTCATTTACAACAAATATACACATTTCCACAAAACAACTTCAATTTATGTTGTGTGTTGTGTGTAGTATGTTGTGTGTAGTATGTTGTGTGCTGTGTGTAGTATGTTGTGTGTTGTATGTAGTATGTTGTGTGTAGTATGTTGTGTGCTGTGTGTAGTATGTTGTGTGTAGTATGTTGTGTGTAGTATGTTGTGTGCTGTGTGTAGTATGTTGTGTGTAGTATGTTGTGTGTAGTGTGTAGTATGTTGTGTGTAGTATGTTGTGTGCTGTGTGTAGTATGTTGTGTGCTGTGTGTAGTATGTTGTGTGCTGTGTGTAGTATGTTGTGTGTAGTATGTTGTGTGCTGTGTGTAGTATGTTGTGTGTAGTATGTTGTGTGTAGTATGGTGTGTGTAGTATGGTGTGTGTTGTGTGCTGTGTGCGGATGTGGAGTGTGTACCTGTAGGCCGACGGGTCCTGGCAGTCCGGGGAATCCTCGAGGTCCTTCGTCTCCTTTCTGGCCGAACATTCCCTGCTGACCTCGTGGACCAGCTTCACCATCAGTGCCCTGAGAAACACACACACACACACACACACACACACACACACACACACACACAAATCAGTCTCCACTGATCTTATATTGTTTACCTGCAACACGTATCTGTCCTTCACACAGTCTCCTTACACACGTCACAGATTCAGCACTGAGCTCAGAAGAGAGGAATAAACAGGGCAGATGCACACACCAGTGAGTTCTGAGCTCCTGATGGTCTTCACTTTAGCTCTAACATTAGCGCGTTACACATAAATTCACACATTTACATTATAGCGTGAATCCATTTATTCCTGTAAAGCTGCTTTGTGACAATGTCTGCTGTTATTATACAAATAAAACTGAACTGAACTGAATTAGGGGCAAAATGAAGACTTGAGCAATAACTCAACAGTGCATCATAATTATGAGTGTATTACGTGTGTGTGTGTGTGTGTGTGTGTGTGTGTGTATGTGTGTGTGATACTCACAGCAGGACCTGGATTGCCAACTGGACCTTGAAGACCAACTGGACCAGAAGGACCCTAATAATAATAATAATAATAATAATAATAATAATAATAATAGTAATAATAATAATAGTAATAATAATAATAATAGTAATAATAATAGTAATTGAAGAATTGGATCAGAGCACTGTTCTGATTAGACACAGTTGAACTTGAACTTTAATACTAATTATTTGATGACTATATTATTTTTTAATGATTTGTGTAATAACTACAGCAGATACTCACAGATTCACCCTTGTCCCCTTTGCTTCCCTTCTGTCCCGGTTCTCCGACTTCTCCCTTTAAATCAGAACACGTGTTCACGTGTTAAACAGAACAAGGCGTCTCGTGAACTGAGGAAACGTGGCGCAGAGAAGTTGAAGTTACCTTATCGCCGTCCTCTCCAGGTGGTCCCTGGGGTCCTGCAGGTCCAGGAAGTCCGACTGGACCCTGAATACCATCACGGCCGGCGGGTCCAGCAGGACCTTTCTCCCCCTAAACGTTCACGACACATTCCACACTTCAGAACACAGTGCGTTACTTCTCCGCTCAGTCTCTCCATCAGCGGCGTGATGGCGCGACTCGCGGGGGATAGAACCCGTGATGTCACCGAGTTCGTAAAATAATATCTTTACACACACACAAAGTCTTATGATGGACCAAATGTGTGTGGAGTTCGGATTCGGTGTGAGAAAATTCATAAGTTTATAAATCTGAAAGCTGCCTACTGCGGCTAGTGAACATGTTTTTATGGCAGTATTACAATTCTTCTGAAGCTTACAGGCTTTTTAAAATCTGGATAAACAGATTGAGAGAATTATACGATACTCCGTATAAAAGCAGAATAAACCCTCCGCAGCCTTACCGGACCACCTTTCTCTCCAGCAGGTCCCGGGAGTCCTTGAGGTCCGTTTCGTCCCGGAACTCCGATCGGACCGCCGGGTCCAGCACCTCCTCTCTCACCTGGAGATCCCTGAAACATCAACACACACCACGCTCTTCATCATCATCATCATCATCATCACACTGAGCTGCGTTCACTGCTTACTCACATTAGTGTTGTTTATTCATTACTGTAATAATGTTTATTTATAATAAATAAATAAATAAAAATAATAAAATAAATAACAGCGTAGCGGGTTACTGTGATGGACTTACGATGGGACCTGGTGCACCAGGAGGACCTTCACCACCTTTCAGACCTCCTGGACCCTGAAGCAGACAAGCAGGAAGTGTGTGTTCATGTCAGGAAAGCGTACACACACTCCTAACTTTCATTACACTACACATTCACTCCTTCTTACAATTTACAGAACTACACAGTAAACATTTGCTGATCTTCTCTTCCTTTATGCGCTGATTAATGAACAGCGCTGATGGAAACTTTGGATTCTGTTTAAAGCAACATCTGAAGTAACAACTGCATTAAACAAAACTGTTATGATTTATGTTTTTTTCCTTACTGGAGTTCCAGGAAGACCTCTCTGTCCCAGAAAACCTCGGATACCAGGAGGACCGGGCTTTCCAGCAGGACCCTGAGGGCCCGGGTCACCCTGACGCAGGAATGAAGAATATATTAAAGCTTCGAAGGTTTTATATTCGCTTCATGAGAGCAACTCTCACAGAGGCGGACATTTTAACCTTTTATTCTTTGATTAATAATAAATAATCTTTTTTTAAACATTTTTTTAATACCTTTCCACCCTCTTTACCCGCCGCTCCAGGAAGACCTTGCTCTCCGGGGGGTCCCGGGGATCCGGGGTGTCCTCTCTCACCCACAGGTCCGGTTTCTCCTGTAGAACCCTTTCACATCAAACACACGAACCGGGTCACAATTACATACTCATAGTAATAATAATAATAATAATAATAATAATAACAGTAGGAGAAGGAATAATATATATTAATAATATATTAACGCGCACTCTACATCTATATAACGGAGACGTAAGCAACAGAACATATGTTTTATTATTATTTATATAATGTACGTAATTTTATAAATGCATCTCAATCTTAATATGTAAACAAACCAGTTATTATCAACTTAAATACTGTTCAAATATTAACAATATTTTAAACATAAAAATATATAAAATCTAAAAAATGTTTTTAAAAATATGTTTAAATATTGTTTGATTAATATTGCTCATTTAAAATGAGTACATTAAACACTAAAACCTTCATACTGTAAAAATTATTTTATATTTTTTTATTTTAAATTACAAACTAAATTTATTTATTTATTTGTTTGTTTATTTATTATTTTTGAAATTTCTTATATAGATTTTAAAATTTATTTTCCTATATTTTTAAATTATTTTTTCCAAGCACTTTTTTAATATTAGAAGTTAATATAAAGTATTATTGTTATATAAACGGATTTGACGTTAGTGT
>JAKKZJ010000021.1:19534507-19550011 GCA_033441845.1 Pangasius mekongensis | reverse complement strand
TGTGGGGCAGCGTGGGTTACTGTGGGGCAGCGTGGGGCAGCGCAGGGCAGCGTGGGTTACTGTGGGGCAGCGTGGGTGGGGCAGCGCAGGGCAGCGTGGGTTACTGTGGGGCAGCGCGGGGCAGCGTGGGTTACTGTGGGGCAGCGTGGGGCAGCACGGGGCAGCGCAGGGCAGTGTGGGTTACTGTGGGGCAGCGTGGGTTACTGTGGGGCAGCGTGGGGCAGCGCAGGGCAGCGTGGGTTACTGTGGGGCAGCGTGGGTTACTGTGGGGCAGCGTGGGTTACTGTGGGGCAGCGTGGGGCAGCGCAGGGCAGCGTGGGGCAGCGCAGGGCAGCGTGGGGCAGCTACAGGGATTACAGTAAATTACAGAGGCTTCATCTGCCAGCATTTAAAACCTCTCACACAGTTTCCCTGCTTATACATCAGAGTGTGACATGTGAGGGCTGACTGGTGTGATGATTGACAGGTAGATTAAAATGATTGACAGGTACATTAAAATGATTGACAGGTAGATTAAAATGATTGACAGGTAGATTAAAATGCACTGTGTTCCAAATAAAATCTGATGCTTGATGGAGAGAACATGCAGAACATGGAGAGGAAACTTTTCTCAGAATTCCTCTAAACAATATTCTTCACTCGCTCTATACCTGTCTCTCTCTCTCTCTCTCTCTCTGTCTCTCTCTCTCTGTCTGTCTATTAGTTTGTCTCAGCATCTGGCTGCTTGAGAATAATTTATTCTCAGTTTAACGGAAACAGTGGAAATTTACTGGAAAAACTACAAAGGCCATCGGAAAACACAGTGAGTTTATTCAACACACACACACACACACACACACACACACACACTCACACACACACACACACACACACACACACACACACACACACACACTTCTCGGATGGTGAAACCTGAGATGCACAAAATAAAAGAACCACACAAACTCAACACAACACAGAATAAACAGTTTATCTTCGTTTAGTAAACAACTCGGCCGTTTAGATGAGAGGAAAATATTACAGCCATCATCTGGCCAAAAATGAAAAGGCCATAATATCCCTTTACCTCAAACCCACGACACACACACACACACACACACACACACACACACACACACCATGACGGAGGATGTGTGTGAGTGATTTATACAGAGTGTGAGATCAGTTCACTGTGCTGCACCTCGTCACTGTTCCATATTTAATGTCTGATTTGTTTCTGTGACACTTTAAATCATAATCATTGTGAATGCTGTGTGTGTGACAGTTTAAGTTACTCTCAGACTCCAAAAACCTGTTTCGTGTAAATTGGAGTCTTTCAGCCATTTTTAGATTTAATTTCAGCATCATATCCAAAACCAGCAAGCGGAGTTCTGCTGTAATCATCACAGAGCAAGTGTGTGGATTTTATCTGCAACGCAGCACATCTTCACTTCCGTGTTAATTACCACACACCCTGAAGATAAGCGTTTCAGAGACCATTCAAAACCAAGACAGAATCAGAGCTCCGTTTAACTTCACAAACACAAACCCTGATGGCTTCTGACAGAAAACTTGCAGTGTTTAATTCCCTGCACACTTCATTTCAGATTTTATTAAACGCAGCCTTTCTGAGATAAACCGAGACACACGACTGAGAGCTGCTCTGATTCGAGCTGAGCGTTAATCCAGACTCCATGACTTCTCACTGATACGTCTCAAATTCAGTCGAGTGTAAACACACTTCTGCACTAAACTCGACTAAATCAAGCGGCTTTTCATGCAACATAATAATAATAATAATGATGATGTGATTATAATCTGATTTTAGCATTTTTAAATACACATCATTCATGTGATCATATAAACAGCACACTGATAAACTCAGTGCCAGAGCTCAAGAAAATCATGAAATATGGCAGGGCTACATTCTCCACGTGTCACATAACGAATCCACGATTCAATTACGTAAGAAAGATTTACTAATCATGATAATTCCGATCGGGAAAACACACACAGTTTCCAGAAAATAAATCAAGATTCGAAACCACAATCAGCGAGTCAATGAGAAAGGTACGGAAGCCTGGAGAGGACAGTGAAAGTTTACTGATGACAAAATCCTGAACCATTTAATCCAGCTAACTCAGTAATCCAGTTAACTCCGTAATCCAGCTAACCCCGTAATCCAGCTAACCCCATAATCCAGCTAACCCCGTAATCCAGCTAACTCCGTAATCCAGCTAACTCAGTAATCCAGCTAACTCAGTAATCCACGTACAAAGAATGTGCTCCAGCTCAATAATCAGATTATTCAGTACATGTACACTGTTAATCTGATATCTGTTGTTTTCTAGAGATAGTCTCGTCTCAGTCTTTAGATCATAACTCAAAACAGCTAAGAGAAGAACATTGTGTTTAATTTGCATCATAAAAACCCACAAAAAAAACCTCACGAGTATTTGTTGTTAAACTCGTCATGTTACTGAACAGCATGCAAATGAAATTAAAATAGCATGTTTATTAAATTATTGTCAAACTGTATTATCATCGGACAGCTAGCGTGTTGTCTTGCAGGTAAAAGCGCTGAGTGTTGAATGTTATTTTTCAGTAAAAAGGACGGAGAAGAGAAAATGGTGCGTCAGTTTTTGATAAGTGATGAAATGCAGTCGTTCCTTCAGCGGAGACTTTTCTCCAAACAGCAGCAGCGAGTCTGTGAGCTTATCACTCTACTGGGAACTGTAAAACCGCACAATGTGTTTCCCAGCAGTGGGCGAGAGACACACACACACACACACACACACACACACACACACACACACTCAGAGTGAGAGAGGGAGAGAGAGGGAGGGAGACGTGTGTGGTGTGTGAAGCGTCAGTGTGTGTGATAGATGCTCCGTTCTCCAGCTTTCTCTCCACAGGAAGTCAGTTTCAGGGAAAAAAAAAAGAAGAAAAGGGAAAAGTGGAAGAAAGGTGAAGAATGCAGTGTACTCTGGAGGGAAAAAAAAGAGAAGCGAACAGTGTAGGAAGATCAGAGACGAGGTTTTAAAAATGTATTATTTAATCTAAAAAAACAGAGACACACCAAATCCTACATTTTTGATGTGATATTTGATATATTTGATATATGTGTGTGTGTGTGTGTGTGTGTGTGTGTGTGTGTGTGTGAGAGAGAGAGAGAGGGAAAGAGGGCGCACCGTATCAGTAGACGCCTTGCTGTCAGAGGAACTTTAGGAACTTTATTTTTCCACCAGAAGAACCCGGACCCTATTTCACTTCCTGCTCCAGTCTGTTGTGGGCGGAGCTTGTTTTAATCAAACATCGTTGATTGGTCAAACACGCGCTTTACAGAAGGACCGATCCTCTTAACCAGGATTTTTAAAATATGTCACACAGTTTGTTTCACTTCTCTAGCTCGTCTGCTGCGCTGCACAAGTTTTGGCACCCCCTCTACCCTGTCCTTCGATGATAATGGACCGCCGCAGCCGCTCGCTGAGCGGATATAATTTTGTGTAGTGTTTTGTGTAGCAGGGACGCTGATCCGATATGGTGTGTGTGAAATATCGTGATTTATCACATAATCGATAATCAGCACTTCACACTGAGCAGAAATCAGTGCTGAAATGTTTCTGCACTTCTCACAGAGAACAAAAAGAGTCTCGAGGTTTCTGTCCCGTGTGGTTTTCTTTAAACCGCAGTATCTCTTAAACATCTGTGGATCTTTGGCCTAGAAACACACACGCGCACACACACACACACGCGCGTACACACACACACACACACACGCGCACGTATGCACACACACACACACACACACACACACACACACACACACACAGATCATATTTTCCTCCTGAGCCACAGACTCTCACTTACTTCCAAACTCACACCTGTTTATGCCATTTGCAGACACACACACACACACACACACACACACACACACACACACACACACTACCGTTTCACCTTCGTCCAAACACAGAAACTCACAGGAGGGTTAAATGTCACTCAACAGCACTGTTTCATCCACCTGTGTTTATCTCAACGCTGAATTTGTGCTGAAACTCAAACACACACCTGAATATTTTAAAAATGTGTGTGTGTGTGTGTGTGTGTGTGTGTGTGTGTGTGTGCGTGTGTGTGTGAGAGAGAGAGAGAGAGAGTGTGAGAGAAAGAGAGAGAAGTGTTCAATTTCAGTACAGTCTCTAACGTTCCCTCGCCCACTTCTCCTAGTGCGCCCAGGCTACATCACCCTGCTAACTGGAGACTTTTCAGTGACTTGCGTCATTTGATTCAGTTCAAATGATTCACTCGAGATTCACTCACTGATTCATTTCTTCAGCCACACGTCCAGTTTCTTGAATCTTGAGTGAATCTTGAATAAATCATTTGAACTGAACTGAACTTGAACTGTACGTTTGTGTTTAGAAGAATAATTTTTTCCCCTCACACACACACACACACACACACACACACACACACACACACACACACACACACACACACACACAAAACTGCATGCACTGAAACAATTAAAATCTCAGGATCCACTCATATCTCACCTGATTCACTGAACAACAGAGGTGTGAATCTGAATCTGACTCACGCCCCTTGAGTCAGCGAGTTTTTTCATTACACACAATCGCACAAATGAGACTCACATAATACCTGGGCATTTAAAACACAACGGCAGATAAACATACAACACAAGAAACATACATAAAATCTCAGTTTGATGATGATATATTGCAGATATCTGCTGTTTAGAGTCAGTGAGTCTCGGATCAAATGCGACTGAATGAAGAAACTGACTCGATCGATTCTGATTCGTTCACCTTAACGACCTTTAGAAAGACATCAGTAAAGCGCAGCTGCGTTAATGTGACCGACAGATGGACGAGTCGGAGGGAAAAACACTTAATCCGAACACACACAACTTAATGTCTGACAAAAAATGAAAAACGAAGCAGTGCATTCTGGGTAACTGTGTGAACTGGATGGGTTCTACAGTGATGTTGATTCGATCTTTAAGCTAATGCACTTTACTCGAGCTGTTTAAAGTAAACACACACACACACACACACACACACACACACACACACTGTAACAGAGAGTTTCGTCAACGTGTTTATGTTAAAAATCAATATTGGAACTGAGACTCAATGCGTCCTGAAAGAAGTCTTTGTCCTCGCGCAGTGCTGAAGTTACGTAGTGGAGAGTCGTTTAAGCTTCATTCATTACGAGCTGAAAAAATGAATTAAAGACAAACAGATGGAGGAGATTAACAAGGGATATTTTTTTTACTCTCATTGTGCAAAATAGTCCAGAAATTTCCCCAAAACTATAAAACTGTCCTCAGAATCAGAGCACAGGGCTTCAGCCTGCTCCTAACAGTTCACTTATAATAATAAAAAATGAACTAAAACTAAAGCAAACAGTAAAGAGTGACTCGCCAGAGACGAGCCATATTCAGTATTGCTAACATAATTAAATAAAAAGTTTTACCAACACGCTAAGGTTTAAAAACCTCATTTGGATTTTTTTTTTAAAAACAAGCAAAATCATTCCTTCATAGTGAGATTAATTAGTGAGAATGAGTTAAATTATACATATAAAATATATAAACAATGTTAATGAGAAGTGTTAACATGAGCGAAATCCTTGCTAGCTCCTGACTAGCCTACTACTTTCAGCCTCCATTTTGTGAGACAATGCTGATTCTAGACAAAAGTGTTTCGCAGAATGTTCTTATTAAACACATTCCACCAGCTAACATCAAACAGACAACACAGCACGCATTAGCGTTAGCATGCAGGATCACAGCATGTGAGCTAAATCATAGCTTAGCACAGAGACAGGATAGCGTCTGACTAGCGCACACGATGTGGCTTAATGCAACACACTTCATTTGTTTAGTCTGTCATAATTTTTTTCAAAAGTTCTTAGCGGTTATGACTTTGTGTGTTTATTTCAAGCAAACAAACATTTAAGGACATGCTAACCGCTAATTTGTGTTTATGTAGAGTTTGGATTTTGAAAAGAACTAGCAAAAACTAAAACTTGACAATAACATGATTCATCACTGAAAACACATCTAATTATTCAGATTTTTTTTTTTAGTTAACTTAGCATCTGAACGATCAGAGTCATTTCCTGGCTCTCGTTTACGACAGAACCGAGTCGGGAAAACAGATTTGATGAAGTAGCTAACAATTAATGGAAGCTTATAGCCTCCGGTTTAGCATGGTGCGCTAAGTGTGTGTGTGTGTGTGTGTGTGTGTGTAAATCATCACACACATTTTTGACAGTAGCGTGTCCTGTCATTAAGAGTTTAAAGTTAAAGCCCTCAAACCAACAATCATCATCAATCACATTCAGTTACACGTTTCACTTTTTTCATTCCACGTCTGGAGACGTGCCTCCTGCGTCTGCGTTTCTCTAAAACTCCTGAAGAATGCAGTGTTTGAAGCCATCACTAATGACTAAGTGTGTGTGTGTGTGTGTGTGTGTGTGTGTGTGTGTGTGTGTGTGTGTAAACATCCTGAAAGAACAGAAATACCCCGAAGCACAAATACATGAAACTATGTCCATAAAGAGTAAAGAATTGCGGCTGTTCTGTTGAGTAAAGAGAAGTGACAGGATGATGACGTTAAAAGATCACAGACAGATTTCACCACAGAGTCAATTTTTTAAAACTAGAGACTCAATGCTTTTTTCTTTTCAGTGACTCGAGACATTTGAATCAGTTAAATGATTCATTCAGATTTATTCATGGACCAGTTTGTTCAGTTGTGTGGTTTACCTACACGTGCAGCTGGATTACGTGATAGAAAGATTCACCGAGTCAAACACTAAGCAGCTGAATGAGAGATGAGTGAATCTTAATAATGACTAAAAGATTCACTGAGTAAATCACTAACGATTAAGAAAAGAATGAATCTTACTCATGATTGAAAGATTCGTTAAAGCAAACTCTGACCACTGAACGAGGGAGGAGCGAATCTCAGTCTCGAGCGAAAGATCCAGTCGCCTCGGGATCTTACGCAGCTGGCTAATGTTAGCTAGCTTGAAAATAAAGTTAGTTAATGCTAATAAAAAAAACAATAAGTAACACGTAGAAAAAAGTGCACACTATGTTTGGTGCAAAGTGTTCTTAAGCAACATCTATTTCTTCATCAGAAATGAATACTGTATATCCTACTCACATTACCATCGGAAAATTATACGATGAAAAGGTGTGTGTTAATCCGTCATCACGTGTGACACGGCAGTTTTCCAGAACACTTCAGGTGAGTGAATGAACAGACACCAAAAGGTGTCTGTGGATATTTTAGCATATTTTATCCTTAAGTGACTGCATACAGAAAAAAAATCACCAAAAACGTTCCAGTTGCGTAAGAGGCCAGCTTATATAACATTCCCGGGAGCTTTGATCCAGGTTCTCATCCAGTTTCCAGGTGTTTTTCCATGACTGAAGGACTAGTCTGTCAATGTCCAGGTTTTCCAGGTCATGTTGGAAGCCTGAACATTCCCATAAACACAGGATGATGGAAAGCCACACTGCAGTGTTTAGAGGAACATCGAGGACTCAGATTTACCCAGAATGCTGTTCTTACCTCAAACACCTCTTCATCCAGGATCCTGGTGCCGAACACCGTGATGCCGTCGGTGCTGATTACAGGTTTATTACTTCTGTTCAGAGGCTTTGAGATTTTCTTCTTACAGTCGACAATCATGGTGATGGATTTCTTCTCCACGCTGATCGCCACACGGTGCCACCTGCACACACGAGACCATACAGTCACGCAAAATAAAAACAAAAACAAGATGATCGCTGTACATGCTGATTCGCTCGCTGATAATAGATAATGAACACCATATTGTGACTGCTCATCCTGCAGCCAATCAGAAACGAAGCCTGATGAAGCCTAGAGGATGATTAACACAGGCTATACGTAGAGGGAAAAAAAAGAGTTTCAGCCTTTAAGTGCCGTATTCAGAAGCACAACTGACTTAAGTCCAAATGTTTATGTCAAAGTTTATTTGGAGAAAGTTTCTCGCATTCAGAGTTGTGTGATGCAGCTTTGTGAGTTGATTTCACCTGCGTGGAGTTCAGATTGTCTGTCAGACAGCGGCGCTGGACTTAATCCTGCTCTTCACTTGAGCCGATATCACGCAAAAAAAATGTTCATGATCAGAATCACACGTAACTGAGACACGCCTCTGGTTTAGGCAAACCACACCCCTACGCGTAACGCTCACATAACCTCCGTAGTTACGTCTGAGATCTGAATACTGATGTGAAAAATTTCAGTATTAAATTCCACCACTGACACTAACTTATCAGTGCTACTGCTGTAGGGAGAACAAACACCTCGCAAATGATATCTGCTCTGGAGTAATCTCTTTCCATAGATGGACAGGGTAGAGGGGCGCCAATACTTTGTGCAGCATAGCAGATGGACTATAGTCAATAACCATACACCTGCAAAGTGGCCTGTGTTGCGGGTGGAGCTGATACGTGTATGTACTGACAAAAATAATAACACAAGAAATACTCAGTAATCAAAATTATAATCAACGTGATTGCTGACAGCGTAATCAATATTCCAGCTGCGAGTATTTATTCTCTCTCATGAACATTTTCCGATCCCTTAACTGCAAATCACGTTTCGACAAATCACAGGTTGGGAAATTATTCCAGACTGTGGGGTGGAAATTCGCTGTAATAATCCGGTCCAAAGTCCACAACAGCGTTCCAACATCGGCACTTAGACATCCCGAATATCCACAGCAAGCTGCAGAGCTGGAAGCACACCAGAACACCAGGAGAGAACCGTGAACGCTCCACCATAAACATCCTGAAGAGGAGGAACCCTCACTGCACCGCCGGCTCCGAAACACCGAGACAACTGTTTATGTTTGATCGAGCACGGATCCAACACTATTCTCAGCTGATCCATAATTATACAGGATTCACAATTTAATGCAGAGACACGCTCGGGACAAGGGGACACGCTCGAGACAAGGGGACACAGAGACACGCTCGGGACGCAGAGGCACGCCCGGGACAAGGGGACACGCCCGGGACAAGGGGACACGCCCGGGACAAGTGGACACCGAGACACGCTCGGGACGCAGAGGCACGCCCGGGACACAGAGGCACGCCCGGTACAAGGGGACGCAGAGACACACTCGGGACAAGGGGATGCAGAGACACGCCCGGGATGCAGAGGCACGCCCGGGACAAAGGGACGCAGAGGCACGCCCGGGACAAGGGGACACGCTCGGGACAAGGGGACACGCTCGGGACAAGGGGGCGGAGAGACACGCTCGGGACAAAGGGACAAGCTCGGGACAAGGGGATGCAGAGACACGCTCGGGACAAGGGGACATGCTCGGGACGCAATGACACGCTCAGGACGCAGGGAAACGCTCGGGAGAAGGGGACATGCTCGGGACACAGAAGCACGCTCGGGACAAGGGGATACAGGGACATGCTTGGGACACAGAAGCACGCTCGGGACAAGGGGATACAGGGACGCGCTCGGGACGCGCTCGGGACAAGGGGACGCGCTCGGGACAAGGGGACGCGCTCGGGACAAGGGGATACAGGGACGCGCTCGGGACAAGGGGACGCGCTCGGGACAAGGGGACGCGCTCGGGAACCCTGGAAGGAATAGGAGTGATGGAGTGCTGTTATAAATATCCTGTATAAACATGTGTCAGTATTTAATAGTGACTGATGAAATGAATAATGTAATTAACAGTGAGATGCACTTAGCGAATGTGTTTGCATCGGATTTACTTACTTTCCATCGGAGAGGTTAATGTTTCGGAATAACGGATAATTTTCAGGCGTGGGTTTTCCGTGCTGATCTTCGTACAGGAAGATTGGAGTGCGTCCGATCTCCACGCCGAGCTGCTGCAGTCCCTTATCATTATACACTGATAAGAGGAAGGCCTGAGTTCCAGCTTTGGGCTTAATGGTCATGAGGATGGAGAAATCTTCAGGAAATACTCCAGCTGGAAATATACAGAACGGCATTGTGGGTAAAGTCATGTGATCATCAATAACAATAACAACTCGGATGTCTGTAGAGCAGGAACGCCTCACATCTAACGCTAATGTACTGCTGCTGAATGCTAATGACGGCTCGGCGCAGGACGTTACACCACTGAGCCGCCGTGAAGGTTCTCTAAGCAAACACACAATCGTGAACAGGAAGCAGAATTCTGTCCAGTAAATGTGCCACTAAACGTTACGCTGAAAACGTTTTCTAGAAGTGATTTAATGCAAAAATAACGAGCCACTTTATCCCCTTACACCTCCTGTAGCGCATGAATTAAGTCTGAATAAGAGTTTAATGGTTGTATTTACTGCCACATTAAGTTTATTAGCTATAAATGAAAACACACACACACACACACACACACACACACACACACAGATCTGACAATAAAGTAGTGATTACAAAAACCCCAATCTCTGAAATCTCTGAAAACAATTTTTAGCCAAAACAAAAATCAGAACATTACTGTAAAGTCCTGCTTCAGGTTTATTCTGCAGTTGAGGACAATTTGCACTTTTCCTTAATCTTACACCCTGAGAAAGCTTCGTTAACGAGACGCTATAAATGTGTAAATAAACCTTTTTAACAAGTGAGAACAATAAACAAGTTCACCAACACAACTGTAACTTATACAGACGCAGCGGCGCTACTGTGCTGTTCCGACTATTCCTCATTCATCACCATTACATCATTTACTTTTATTTATTAAAGCAGCAGTATGTAACTGTTTGGAATTTGGAGATCTCTCTGCTTAAAATGTGTTACTGCAAATCCACTCACAGAGAAATAGTTTTTAACATCACTTATTTCACTGCTCATATCTTACCGAGTTGTTGTTGTTGTTGTTGTTTATAAGTGTTCTAATCCCAATACCATTTAGTTTATCAGGTTTTAGGCCCTCGGGGATGTCTTGTAGCACCGTTGCCTACTGCCGCTTTAATCTTTGATGTCCTGTAACGCTGAAGTTCAGCTTTAACTCTCAGTCACACACACCGCAGATGTTTTCTCTCCCGTCACTCAGTAACGTTAGCTTTAAAACCTTTTAACAAAGTTACATGCTGCTGCTTTAAGTTGCAGATTTTACAGAGCGCCTTCCTCCTTTTCATCCATGTGTTTGATTTATTACCTGGAAAGAGCTTTTTCGTTGCAGCGCTGATCTGCGCCGTTTTGTCCACTCTGTACGCCACATCGGGTTTGGATCCTCTCCTGACAGGACAGAGTCCCTGCGTTTTCGTTATTCCCTCTGGAGAACTGCGAAAGTCCAAAACCTTCAGCACGTCCACCGGCTCAGCTGCGAACAGGAGAAGAACAACTTCAGATTTTACTAAAAGTCCACTGACAGAACCATGACGCTTTACGCGCTTGGCTCGGTTCCTGTAACGAGCGCGAAACCCACAGATTTCTACTGCAGTGACGAAGTTTACGTTATTTAACTGTCAGAATAAAAGATCATATTTAAATGATTATTATACTTATATTATTGTATAAATATAGAGACTCAAGCAACAAGTCTGCTAAGTAGTGCGCACTACAGGAGGACACGAGTAACGGCTTTCGTTTATGTTCCAGAAAAGGATGTAGTTAGAGACGGTCAATTAAAACGAAATAAAAAAAACAAACAAACTCAAATTAAATGTAACATTAAATAGAAATTATGATGTACCATTCTTTAATAAATAAAAATTTGCAATAGTTAGCAAACTGCTGTGGTGTAAGAGGAATAAAAGTGTTTCCCGCAGGGGGCGGGGCTTGCATGCGTGAATTCCAATAGGAACATTTTAAGACAATTTTAGCAAATAAACTATGAAACAGAGCTACAGCTAAAGTTCTCTAATAAGCCCGCAGTGGTTAATGCCATCACACACGGCTAAAATGTCTGAGTCAGCACTGCCAGGCCAAGGATTGATGCTTTAAATTGGCGCTGGAAAAAGGGCAAGTTCTCTTTATTTGGGAACATTCTGCAGCGCTTTGGGAAAGTCAGTAATGTCTTGGAACTCGGAACGTCGGAAAACGTCCAAGTTGGAAAAGTGCAACGGAAAGTCATGAAATGACATCAAGCTCAGAAGCAGGACACGGATTCCTCCTCTGCCGCTCATCTAACACACTTCACTCCACCTGATACAGTAATACAGCCCTGAAGATAAACTAGGGCACTCAACCAAGGGGAAGTGACCAAGGGGAAGTGACCAAGGGGAAGTTGGGAAGGGCTCGAGAAGTCAGACAGATCCCAGGGTACGATGGCGAGAATTCTCTGAGTAGCAGCAGGAAAAGCTGTACAGCATCACAAACAAATGCTTAGTAGTCTTATCTTGCTAATGTCTTACAGACTGGATGGTCTCACACACACACACACACACACATACACACACACACACACACACACACATGCTTGTTGGTTCCAGATGTGCTGTTCAGGAGCTCTAATGCTGATTGATTGTTCTCTCAGTGTTTCCTGCCCACTGTATTGTACAGCTTCCACACACACACACACACACACACACACACACACACACACACACACACACACACTATATTAAACCTGAGACAGCTTCACAACAAAAACTCCACAATTGCTCAACGCTTTAACATGATTCACTGAAGACCAGAAACACAGACACACAGAGAAAGACAGAATTCTGGCCTCTGATTGGTCAGAAGGTGTTGATTAATTTTCTGTAACAGCAGCTCTGACAGTAGTGCAGCTGCAACTAAGGAGACGTTTATGTAACATTGATGGAAGGAGTCTCCAGTGTCAGCGCTTTGTAACAGTCAGAGGTGAAGCTGTAGCTTTAAGTTTTCTGAAATCCTCAGGACAGAGAAGCTGCTTTTTTTTTTGTCTTATTAACTTGAAGAGAGAGAATAAAGAGGCTGATGAGGGAACGAGTGTTTATAGCTGCTATAACGTAAGTGACAACAGGAACTCACTCGTTTCACTGATGTTCCCCAACATTAAACGTGACTAATAGATGTAAATAGCTGCGGTGTAAGAGGAATAAAACACTTGGGGAAGTGCTGTTAGAGGAAAATCATCTTCAGGGTGGTGACAGTAACTCCGCTTCTCTGGAATCGAGCATTTATTCGTAAGTCGCTCTGCGAGTCTGTTTAATTCTCAGCGAGTGAAGTGTAAATAAACTTGGAGTTCTCTTTATCCTCTATATCCTGTTACATTTTATTTCCTCCTGAAGGAATGTTGGTTCTCCATGAACATCTGGATTGTTCATATTGGTCATCATTGAGATAAAAATGAGAGATTCGTGTTTTGTTTTTTTTAAAAGGTAACGTGTTGTTCGAAACTCTAAACAGACGATGTTATCTTGCTGTGTGGGTTTAAAGTCGGGTTAGTGAGCCGCCCCACGCCGTCATCGCTCCACAGGCGCCACGGTTTACGAGATGTTCTGCATGTTGCTGTGATTAAAACTCTGCTGCTGTTTTCATCCGGCACTAACCGATAATTTGTGCCATCCATCAAACGGTCACGGTGTTAAAGAGAGCAGATTTACGGCGTGATTAACGTGGACGTGTGGAGCGAGGTGCAGTAAAACGCTGAGCCTCAGAGCAACATCACGCTCACGTCCTGCTTCTCTGATGCTCAGAATCACGAGAGAGAAGATCAGCGCTCGGGTTTGATGAATGGGGTGGGGGCGTGCGGTCTGGAAGACGACAGTAATGTCGGCGCAGTGAAAACAGAGCGAACTAATCAACGTCATCAATCACTCACTCACGCGGTCTTAGAGGAATAATGACGCATTTCTGCAAACGCAAAGCAAAAGTCATTAGAGGGAAAAAAAAGGGACGTTTTGGTCGTGTTTTCTTCGGCTACTGTTCTGCTGGAGATCCTGATGAAGGGCACAGAGATGACGTCATCACAGGAGCGCCAGCCAATCACACACAATCCTGGGCTGTGTCCCAAATCACCGTTTTTGAACAGTACTCAAAAGTATCATGTGGGCATTTTATTGGATCCAGTGTACAATTAAGGGTTCTTTGCTTCCAAAAATAAACAGGTTCTAACTTGGCTCTCGCTGATGGACTCACGCCGCTGTAGGGTTCCATCAGAAGACCAACTAAGAACCTTTAAGAGTTCTAAACCTTCTACGAGTGTAGGCTATTTCTCGCTAACCGTCTGGCTCCAAACCGCAGCTCTACCATAATAAATTGCCGTGTACTAAATACAGTGTTGTGTAGTTGGGGACGCAGCCCATGGAGAGACCAGCACGCACACACACACACACACACACACACACACACACACACACACACACACACACACTCGCTCTCTCTCTCTCTCTCGCTCTCTCGCTCTCTCCTCACACTATAAGAATGTGAAATTCTGGTTTCCGTTCAGGTTTTTAAAAAAATGTCCAGATTTTAAATTGTGCAGTCGTGAGCGTCTCGTTACAAACCGATTGCTGATGAAATCAAAGAATAATACATTTTCACGTGTCTCCTGGTCAGCAAATTGACAGGAAGTCTCACGTTCCAACTCTCGAGGAGAGTAAACCACATACACACAACCGTACGCTGGAGACAATTCATCTTTCTTTCCTGGATAAATGAACATCAGCTCATTTCCAGACAAACTTCAACAGGGTTTTATTTTAGCATGGCTAAAGAAGTTATTTTCCATGAAATCCCATCGGATTCCAACTCACAGGGCTTTTAAACTTGGAAACAGAAGCAGCCTGGATTCTGGCCTGTGTGGAATTGTGTAAGATCCAACCTGAGGATCCAATCTGTGCAGTTCTACGCCTTATTTACGGCACCGACTCGGGTAGAACCTTCTGTTCTGGGAGAATATTTTAGCACTAAAAACGCCTTGCTAATGTCTGAATGTCAAAAACGCTGCTGAGTTCTGAATTCTGGACTCTGATTGGTTGTCAGGTGTTGATTAGTTTTCTACAGCAGCAGCTCTGACAGTAGCGCAGGTTTATATTAATGCGCTCGTTATCGTTTCTATAGTAACGGCTCATTCACAGGGACGTGTACAGCGGCGCTCCACTGATAATAAACGGAATAAAAACGTGTGTAATTGTTGATATGCTGAAGTTTTCTGTAAGGAAGCATTTAATTAACCTTTACTGAAGGAGTCTGTTTATAGCTGCTGTAACGTAAGCGACAACAGGAACTAACTTGTCTCACCGAAGTTGCACAACATTAAACATAACTATAAACGGATCAGAAGTATGACGTCGTTCATTAATTGTAATTATTGAAAAGCTGCTGTGATATAAGAGGAATAAAACACTTGGGGACGTGCTGTTATAGGAAAATAATCAACTTCCGAGCGGTAACACACACCACCCCTGTAGCTGATTATTTTCCTACAACAGCACCTCCCCAAGTGTGTGATTGCTCTTACACAGATACGTGTACGAGGAAAGGTCTAGAAGTATCGGGATATGATATTTCTGTCTGGATCATTAAGCGTTCTCAGAGTTATGACAGGGTTCTAGTTGGG
>JAKKZJ010000021.1:19529135-19531907 GCA_033441845.1 Pangasius mekongensis | reverse complement strand
AGAGAGAGAGAGAGAGAGAGAGAGAGAGAGTGTGTGTGTGTGTGTGTGTGTGTGTGTGTGTGTGTGTGTGTGTGTGTTAACTGGGTGTGTGTGTGGAACAAACTCCAAATTATTGCTCATTATTTTCTTCTTAATGCTCATAACCTCTCAGGGTCCCAGGCAGAACCCTTTCATGGAAGATTGAGAACACTTAAGTATCCAGAAAACCCTGAAGAACTCTGAAGAACCCTGAAGAACTCTGAAGAACCCTGAAGAACCCTGAAGAACCCTGAAGAACTCACGAGTTTTACTTCCACACTGGAATACTGTAGTGTGATGTTGTAAGCGTACACTTTTAGAAACTGTACAACTCTTAACGGTTCTCCGAATGCTCATTTGTAGAAAATCTTACGGGTTCTAAGTTAACACTACTAGCTAACACTAACTAGCCAGCTAGTTACTGTCGTACCTACCAAGCAATGCTAGCAAGAAAAAGAGTTTTGGATTTATAAAGCTTCTTATAAAGCTTACTCTTAGAAACTGGTTGTCCTTCTGGGGGAACATTAAAGTTTCAGGTTCTATACAGAACCCTACTACAGAGTGCTTTCTCCACTGGATACGGTTCCAGTAGAACCTTTTCCTGGAATCTCAGAACCCTTTGAACCCTTAAAGAACCCTGAAAGTGTAGAGTTTCGAGCACCAAAAGAAAACAATTTCTGTTTCTGTAAAGCTGCTTTGTGACAATGTCCACTGTTAAAAGCGCTACACAAATAAAATTCAATTGAAAACAAACCTTCACTTTTCGCTATTTCTACAAAAACAAAGACACTCTTATGGGTTCTTCAGATGTCCCTCTGGGAGAACCCGTAATGGTTCTAAGCTTCTAGCTAACACTAACTGAACTACTAGATACTGTGCTAAATAACAAGCTCATGCTAGCAAGAGGTTGATTTGTACATCTTATGGAGCTTAGAAAATTTAGAACCCTGAACGGTTCTTTGGTTGTCTCTGTGATGGAACCCTTCAAGGTTCTACGTCGAATCCTACACCAGAGACGGTTCCAAGCAGAATGAGTTTTTGTAAGCCAAGAACCCAGTGAGCCCCTGAAGAGTGTGTGCGGAGTCGTGGTTTCGGAGCGAGGCGATGTGATGTGACGGAGAGCTGATGGCAGTGCCGGAGTGGAACACTAGAGGGCAGTATGAAGAAATTAAACCCGCGAGGATTTACGGCTAAATAAAACACCTCCTGCTTGTATGTCCACGCTAACAGACACACGCTATTTTACGCTAACGGTGAGAACCGAGCGTGGTGCGGTGCGTAAACGTGTAAACGTGAGGAGATTAGCATCATCACGCTGTGTGTGTGTGTGAGACATCAGAGATTCGTGATGCACAATAAAGACTCACTGTGTAGATTTACGGCTGCAGGTTCCACACACACACACACACACACACACACACTGCTCCACTCAAGTGTTTTATTAGAACTGGACTACAATAACTCGCCCCGGCTAAACACAGCTGCGTGGATAAGGACGTAATCACGCTGTCTTTACTTCCTCGAGGTTCCCCACATCTGGAACACGAGACTTTAGAACCGAACTCTGGATAACTTTAATAGTTTGAGGTCAGAGAGGATTCATTAATCCCAGACAGCTACTGCGCTAAATAACGGGCTAATGCTAGAGCCAAAAAAAAAAAGTGTTTTCGTGAAGCTTTCGGATCATTAAAAGTTCTCTGGCGGTCCTTGTCGGGGAACGCTTAAAGGTTCTACTCGAACAGGGGGTTTCTCTGTCAGGGTTCCGAGTAGAGCTCATTTCAGAAGCGAAGAACCTTTAATTATCTAATGAACCCTTAAAGAACCCTTTCTCTAAGACACTAAAATTCCAAGCACCAAAACAAAGCACCACAAAAATATTTGCACCCCAAGGGGTTCTTCCGGAGTCCCTCTGCGGGAACCTTCAAGAGTTCTAGATTTCTAGCGAACACTAACTAGCCGGCTAGGTGCTAACTAACAAGCTAACGCTAGCAGGAGGAATAGTTTTTGAGACAGATGTGCGATTAGCTCAGGTTTAATGAAACCCAGTTCCTGTGATTAAACCTAAAGCTGAAAGTTTTTTTTTTTAAACTAAAGAAGGAAATTAGTGTCTGCGGTTCTTCCTGTAAGAATTAATAATTCAGATAAGTGGATAAAAGTCCACGCAGCGCATCACTTCCTGAGCAGGTTGGAGCAGCGCAGTGAGATACGACCCGGTGGAACCATATGAGCGCCGCATGCCGCGTTAAAGACGGTGGAGGGGAAATTTTTTCCATCTTTTCCCCCCAGAGCCCCGCCGACTGGCCCCCACCCTTTATGGGCCTTCAGTGGGAACCAGGCTAGTGTGGAGAAACGGTGCACACACACACACACACACACACACACACACACACACACACACACACGGTGGAACTCAGGAAATAAAGCTAATCCGTTCCTGATGTCATTCATAAACCTGCTGTTAGAGAAAATCACCAATAAAACCAATAACATTTCAAAATAACAATAAGTGCAACTACGCTTTTTACAGCTTTACACTCACATCGCTGCATTCTACACGCTCCCAAAAACGGATAAAAAAAACACAACATTAACAAAAAAAAAGTGCTAGAAAAAGTGTTTGTGAGACGGAACAGACTTTCAGGGTTAAAAGACAATTCCTAAAATAAAATAAAATAAAAATAACAGTAAAATAACGACTCTTTCTACAGCTTTTTATCTTCTACAGCATCTAAAAGCTGCTAAAAATAAAAAGAA
>JAKKZJ010000021.1:19521635-19524135 GCA_033441845.1 Pangasius mekongensis | reverse complement strand
TCTCCGAGTGTTTCCTCTTCACTTTAAACACTGTTCTACACTTTCTCCTTTACGCCGTAGCGTTGAATAAAGTTTAATGTCGTCCTGTGTGAGAATATAAATCTGTTACCGCGCTGTGAATTTATCACAACATTACTGCAGTGAGAGTCAGACGCCGAGTGGAAAATAAATGCCTGGAATATACCTCCAGCTCTGCTTATTCAGCTAAAAGCAGACGCTTTTCTTTTTCACCCCCCGCTTATTACACGTAAAAAACCCTCCATTCAGGGAAACCACTGGAAAGAAATTCTTCTTGTTTTTTTTGTTTTTGGCAGTAAAGCAGAGACGTGCAGCTCTCGCTGTGTTTCCCGGGCCCGAGGCCCAAAGCGGTTCGTTTTAATTGAACCATCCATCCCGTGTTGGCTCATGTGGGAAAAATGCGCTGCAAGCAAAGCAGAAAGCACTGCCGCTATTTTTTCTACGCGTTCTAAGCGTACAATTTTGTGCATCTGTAGATTCTTTGTGTACTCTAAACCGTGTGATTAAATAACCAAAGCGCTCGCTGCTGAGCTGCTCCATAAAGCTCTGGTGTAATTATTCTATAAAGAGAGCGCTTAAAGAAATAACCGTCTACAGAGAGCCTTTTAATTTCAGCTTCAACTCGTCTGACCTGCACTCCATTTTTACTCCGTTTAATCATACGTCAGGAGTTTGGATGTAATTTTATGATGATGAAGTGTTTCATGCTGCATGTTTAAGCGGTGACTGAAATATTCTGCTTTTCTGCTGCTTTCTCTGAACACTTTGACCTTTACGTCAGGGTTCTGAAGTTTGTTAGATCTCATCGCTCTGTGATTTCGTGGTTTTGGTTTTGTTTTTTCTCCTCCGGCTTAGTCAGAGTCTACGACTTCCAAATATTTCAGTCCAGTGAAGACTGCAGTGTGTCGCAATAATGAAGAACCTTATAGCACCACAGCACTGTTTGAGTTCTGGATCCTGATTGGTCAGAAGGTGTTGATTAATTTTCTATAACTGCAGACAGTAGTGCAGCTGCAAATCACAGGTTTGTATTAATGCGCTCGATCTAAGTTATCATTTCTGTAGCAACAGGGACTTGAAATTTTCTGTAAGGAGAAATGTGTTAAATTAACACTGATGGAAGGAGTCTCCAGTGTCAGCGCTTTGTAACAGTCAGAGGTGAAGCTGTAACTTTAGGTCTTCCGACGTCTTCAGGACAGAGGAGTTTACGCTTCTTTGCGTTTTTTTTGTCTCATTAACTTCGAGAGAGAGAGTAGAGAGATGCTGGTGAGGGAACGGCTGTTTATAGCTGCTATAACGTAAGCGACAACAGGAACTGACTTCCAGAACATTAAATGTAACTACAAATGGATAAAAAGTATGATGTCTTGTTCTTCAATGAATAAAAAAAAAATTGTAATCGAATAACAGCAGAATGTGGTGGTATCGGAAAATAATCAAATTCAGTGAGGTAACAGTAACTCAGCTTCATCACACACACACACACACACACACACACACTCAGCTCCTCATCTGCTGGACTCTTAGTGACCCCAAGGTGAAAGGTTAACCATGCTGGGGGAGGTGGGTAGGATCGAGGGGGTTAAAGGTCATTTAGTGTTATTTGGAGTCTAAACACTAAACACAATAAACAGTGAACCTATTCACTCACTCGCTCAAACACACACACACACACACACACACACACACACACATGGCCCTTGATCGTGGAGTGTTCATATGGAATGTTTATTACCCATAATGCACTGTGAGCAGTGAGTACTTTAATGAAGTTTGAAGATAACGCATCATGATTTTGGGGGAGGAGTCACACATTTGATCGTATTACATCGCCGCTAATCTTTTAACCTAGAAACGAAACAACACAGAACTACAGGGACACACAATTTGTACATAAAGTGCACAAGTGCAGACATGCAGACGCACAAGACAGAACACTGACTACTGACACAGAACACTGACTACTGGGACAGACGCCGGGCGCAGCGAGGCCCAGTGCAGCGAGGCCCAGTGCAGCGAGGCCCAGTGCAGCGAGGCCCAGTGCAGCGGCGAGCAGCACACAGTTCTGTTTAAAGTGAGTCCAGTGACAGTCGAGACCAAGAGACCAAGAGAACAGTACAAGCAGCTAGTATGAATATGAGTATATGGATATATGAGTATGATTATGAGTATATGAGTATATGAGTATGGATATATGAGTATATGAGTATGAATATGAGTATATGAGTATATGAGTATGAATATGAGTATGAGTACATGAGTATATGAGTATATGAATATGAGTATATGAGTATATGAGTATGAGTATATGAGTATGAATATGAGTATATGAGTATATGAGTATGAATATGAGTATGAGTACATGAGTATATGAGTATATGAATATGAGTATATGAGTATATGAGTATGAGTATATGAGTATGAATATGAGTATATGAGTATATGAGTATGAATATGAGTATGAGTACATGAGTATATGAGT
>JAKKZJ010000021.1:19405402-19426860 GCA_033441845.1 Pangasius mekongensis | reverse complement strand
TAGAGGGCGGAGTGTATGATTATAGGAGGAGTGTATGATTATAGGAGGAGTGTATGATAGAGGGCGGAGTGTATGATAATAGGCAGGGTGTATGATTGTGGGCGGGGCTTGTTACCTCATTAATAGCGAGTTGTTCTCCTCCTCCTAAGCGATTGGCAGAAATGTGGAAGTCGTTGTACAGCTCGTCTTCACTGCCCACCTCATCACCCAGACCCGATTTATCCTGAGGTCCATCAGTGATCACCAACGCTGCAGACCATATACACACACACACACACACACACACACACACACACACACACACACACAAATCAATCATTTGACTAGTTATATCTGTCTTTCTGTCTCTGTATGAGCAGATCTTTACACCACACTCAGTCTTTTTGGTCTCTCCTCAGGTTCACATCTCTAAAACAATTTTTTCTGGTGTGATCAGTGTTGCAGAATGAAAGAGTAAAAATAAAACACTGCACATTTTTAACATGTTTATTTATTAATTAGATATCAGACGGTGTTACTTTCTCATGAAACAGCCCTCGTGCAGCAGTGTGTGTTCTTAAAGCTGAAACAGAAACTCGGAGCATGCGGCTGAGACTTTCACGGCGCCTCAGAGGCGCTTCTCAGAGAGAGGTCCGTTTTCCGACACACAGACGGACCAAAGACGAATACTGAAAGCAGAAGCTGCAGCGTCTCCACTTCCTGTCATACTTTTCACACTTTACACCCAACCACACGCCTGCGTCAGCTCCACTTAAAGACTAATTTACGGGCAGGAGTTTTTCCTAACAATAAATCTGTTTAATCATTCATCGCAGAGAGACATTAAAGTAACAATCCTGGGCCTCTTCACCCCGAGACACAAAGCTAATGTAGCTAACAAGTATTACAACCTTACAGCCTCCAGTTCCGCATGCTGCGCCATTTTTACATGTACTGTAACTTTATTACGATCTGAAACACTCCTAAACCCGCTACGAAACACTGACAAGCTGGAGACCCTGGTTTTTGCTTCGTTACTCTGCTTCAAAACTGTGGAACTCAAAACCACTTTGCATTAAGCCGTCATTAAACGCTTAAAAAAAAAAAACATTAAAATGTATTTTTTAAATTTGGCATTTAATTGAAAGTACTGCCTCCATTTTGTTGTTTCTAGTTTTATTTTAGTTGTATTCAATTATTTTAAAATTTTCATTTTTATTTTTATTCCATATTTATATATTTCATTTGTCTACTTTGTATGTCCTTATGCTTCTTTTCTTAAATAAAAGTTCACTTAATTTTTTATTTTATCCGTTTTCTGTTCGTCACTTTTTATCATTATGTGCATGAAAAGTGCTCTATCAGTGAAGCTGTTTATTATTATTATTATTATTATTATTATTATTATTCTAATGTACAAGCTCCGCCTCCAGACTTTAGGCCACGCCCTATCAGAGTGTCCGTTCTGAGGAAGAAAGCGCTTTTCACTGCGAGTGTTTTTCTCTCTGTCATTTTGTTCATGTTTATAGACATCAGTGTGTCAGACAGAGTCAGAAAATACATCAAGTCAGTTTGAGACAGTGAACACTCTCTCACACACACACACACACACACACACACACACACACATTTAGTGCTCCATGCTAGCCTGGAGGTTATACAGTCAGGTCCATAAGTATTTGGACAGTGACACATCACAATGGATTTAAAATGAAGCAATCATGATGTGACTGAAATGTAGACTTTCAGCTTTAATTCAAGGGGTTTAACAAAATATTGCATTAACTGTTCAGGGATTACAGACAATTTTTTGCAGAGTCCCTCCATTTTACAGTCTAAAAAGTAATTTTGAACTAAACTAACAATTATAAACATTAGGTTAATTTTTAATATCTGGATGCAGATCTTTTGTGGTCAGTGACTGCCTGAAGTTTGGAACCAAACGCTGAGTTTCCTCTCGAGTTTCTTCACTGCTGCCGCCTTCAGTTGCTGCTTGTTTGTGGGTTTTTCTGCCTTCAGTTTTGCCTTCAGTAAGAGAAAAGCAGCTCAGGTGGGTTGAGGTCAGGCGACTGACTCAGCCATTTAAGAACATTTAATTTCTTTGCCTTAAGAAGCTCTTGGGTTGCTTTTGCATATGCTTTGGTTCATCATCCATCTGCACTGTGAAGCAGCGTCCTGTCGGTTTTGCTGCATTTGACTGAATCTGAGCAGAAAGTAGCTCTATACACCTCAGAATTCATCCTGCTGCTTCTGTCAGCAGCCACATCATCAATAAACTCCAGTGAGCCGTTCCTTTGGCAGCCATACATGCCCATGCCATAACACTGCCTCCACCATGTTGGACAGATGATGATTTACTTTGGATCATGAGCTGTTTCTTTCCTTCTCCCTACTCTTCTCTTCCCATCATTCTGGAACGAGTAAATCTTGCATCAGAACTGCTCAGGCTTTTTTAGAGTTTTTTTTTTTAGATTAAGTCTAATCTTTCTGTTCTTGAATGTTCCCAGTGCTTTGCACCTTGTTGTAAACCTTCTGTATTAACATTCATGAAGGCGTCTCTTGATTGTAGACTTTGACAATGATACGCCGACCTTCTCCAGAGTATTCTTGACTTGGCTAGATGTTGTGAAGGGGTTTTTCTTCACCAAGGAAAGGATTCTGCGATCATCCACTTTAGTTGTCTTCTGTGGTCTTCCAGGCCTTTCGGTGTTGCTGAGCTCACCAGTGTATTCCTTCTCTTTAAGAATATACCAAATTGTTGATTTGGCCACACCTAAGGTTTCCTAATGATGGTCTCCTTCACTTGCTTCAACACCTCAGAACACCTACCAAATGCAAATTCCACACTTGGAATCAACTCCAGACCTTTTATCTCCTTAATTTTTCATTAATTAATGCGGAAACATGCCACATCTGACCATGAAACTGCTTATCAGTCAATTGTCCAATTACTTTTGAGCCTGTGAAAATGGAGGGACCTGACTATAGTTATTTGTTAACTACGATAGCCTCAGAGCAAATATGGAGAAAAGAGGGAAACTGAGGACATGTCATCGAGCTGAAGCTGTTTTGAAATTTCAGACGAATCTCAGACATTCTGTCCCCGATGTCACTTCTCTCAACTCACTTTCATTCTCAGTTATTTTTAGTAAAGACAGAAAGCGAGGAGGAAAACAAAACCCAGACATATTTCATGAAGACAGCAAAATGCCGTCTGAGACATTGCTAGTTTGTCTGTCACCGTGACAACCTGGAGTGAGCGTTAACAGGATTGGTCTCGTCCCAATTTGGCACCTAGTGTAACGTCTCATCGCCTTGTTTACATAAATTAGCAGTGAACATGTGCTAACAGGCCAAGGTGCTAATGAGGATTTCATCAGTCTGAGAGACAAAAGCAGAATCATCTCCATCTGTCTGTCTCTCTGTTTACCTGTTTGTCCACCTGTCTGTCTACCTGTCTGTCTGCATGTCTCTCTGTTTACCTGTTTGTCCACCTGTCTGTCTGTTTACCTGTTTGTCCACCTGTCTGTCTACCTGTCTGTCTGTCTACCTGCCTGTCTGTCTGTCTGTTGAGAACATTGTTTTTTCTGTTTTGATTAAAATCATTTGTCTTCATAAATTGAAACATGTTGTTCAAATGGTTACATTTTGCTAACGAGCATTCAATAAATTAGCATATGGAATTTGTCAGGTAGAAATATTAGCTACAAGAGCTAAATCCATTTAAAAAGCTGAGCTGTGTTTGTATCTGAGCTGAGATGATGATGATGATGATGATGATGATGAAGGATGAAGCAGAGTCGTGTGCGATGCGTGCCTGTAGATAAACCTGTAATTATTTTTCAGTACAATATTATGATAATTTAGTGTTAAACGCTGATACACACTGAACGTATGTGACAATGCGAGTATGTAAAGGGCAGAACTGCGGCGCTCGCTCTGAGAGCATCTCGCCTGCGTTTAATCTCGCTTCATTAGCTGGCACCGAGACATAAAAGCCATTAGTCGTGTTGTTCGGATGGAAAAACGCCGGGATGTGCAGCGTGTTTACATTTTATACTCACAGAAAAATCCCTCTGTAGCAGCACCACATTTTATTACCATAAAAAACACCAGCGTAACATTGTAACATCGTAACTTCACAGGCTCATAACATCGTAACTTCATAACGTCGTAACTTCATAACGTCGTAACTTCATAACGTCGTAACTTCTTCAGCTATAAAGTGCTGGATGTGTGTTTATTAAATTATAAGCAACATACTAACTTTATAACACTTACATTTTTAAACACTTTTTAACATTAACTTTTTGACAAATTTTGTAACAATGTAACTTTTTATCTCTAATGCTGGAACATTTTCAGTTTGTAACATTTTTAACAGTGTAACTTTATAACACTCTTTTTTAGCACTAATTTTGTAATTTTCTACTAATGTAGCTCTGTAACATTGTAATTTTTAAGACAAATTCTGTAATTTATTACACTGTAACTTTGTAACAATGTTCATTCCACTATCACACAAATCATGACAGAATTAATTCTTAAAGATTAAAGATAAAAAAAAAACTCTGTTGCTGAATAATAAAGAATTAAAACACAGATGTAATATATTTATAATAGTTATAATACATTTATTAATAAGGGCTCCATAGAAGGTGCAGATTATTATTATTATTATTATTATTATTATTATTATTAATACATACTCTAAGCTTTATATTTGTTTTTTTACAGTTTAGTTTTTTTAACTACTGTAATTATAATATTTATTTTTATTCAGATATTTTATTATATATTTTAATTCTTTATTTTAAGTTTTTTCATCTGTGGTTTTGTCTTTTAATGTCTTTTTATTGTTTAATGTTTAATAGAAATGACATGTTTATAAATCTAATAAAAAGTGGACGTTATCAGATGTTATTAAATATAGACTTTATAACAGACATATTGATTTATTTGATTTTATTCGTATTTTATTTCATTGTTTGAATTTATTTGATTTTATTGTAAAGGACTTCAGCTGACGCTTTGTGGTCTTTTAAAATAAATGTGTCTTGATTACTATTAATAATTATGCAACTATATTAACTAGTTCTATTTTATTGTCTCTTTGGTAGTAAGTCCTTTTGTCAGTAAAACACTTTGAGCTTCATTATGTTTTATATATTATTTATTATAATTTATTATAATTTTATTCTCTATATTCTACAGAGACAGTGTTCTATTCAGCCGAGCGACAGAAAACAGAACAGAGCTACACAACTTCAGACTCGACCACACAATGAACAAAAGAGAAAAAAAGGAAAATAAAGAGAGAGAACGTCACACAGAAGCTGAACTCTGAGATAATTTAGTGCAATACACGTCCTGTAGGGAGCGAGATTTATATTCAAGTGCACTAAATATTTAACAAGGAACTGTTCTGGATTCAGCTTGTAGTGGAACTCTAAAAAAACTGGAACTGTAAAAAAAATTTTCATTTTTTAACTAAAATTTCTAACATTAGAATTTTGTACCATTTTGTATTTATTAACTTTTTTTTTTGTTTTTGAACATTGTAAGTTTCTAATAGTAACTTTTTAACATTGCTAATTTTTTAACATTACATCTTTAACATTATTCTTTTTACTTTATAATTTTTTTTATTTACATTAACTTTTAATTAACATTTTTATCTTTATAATTTTTTTGCTTTTTAACATTGAAATTTTGTAAATTTCTAACAGTAACTTTTTGACATTAGTAATTTTTTAAACATTATTCTTTTTACTTAATAATTTTTTTTAACTTTTTAACATTGAAATTTTGTAAATTTCTAACAGTAACTTTTTGACATTAGTAATTTTTTTAACATTATTCTTTTTACTTAATTTTTTTTTAACTTTTTAACATTTAAATTTTGTAAATTTCTAACAGTAACTTTTTGACATTAGTAATTTTCTTAACATTAAAATTTTGTAACATTATTCTTTTTACTTTATAATTTTTTAAACATTTTTAACATTATAATTTTGTAAAATTGCGATGGGAAAAATGGCCTCTAGACTTTTTCTAGTGCACTTGATGTCCAAACAATTGTTAGCTCACTACATGAGTGCACTACATACACAGTTTAGGGCATAAACTGTGAAATAGAAATTTAAAAAAATGTGAACGTCGTACAGAACTTTCAAGTCGAGGCGTAACACCGAGTGCTTCAAGTTCATAACAATAAAAACAATCACAACAATTTCTATAAAGTGGGAAATAAAGAGACTCAGAGCTGAGACACAAACTGAAACTCGTTTTCAGTCGTTTGGGTGAAAATGAAAAATTTTACATTTCCACTGTAAAACTGCAGTGAATAAAGAAACATTTACTTTATTTATTTATTTATTTATTTATAGAGATGGTTTTCGTGTCTTTTTTTAAGCTAAGAGCAACAAGGTGATGTTCCTTCCATCTCTTATTTCCATTCCCGTTTGCATGTGCACACACACTCACACACACACACACACACACACACACGCACACACTCACACACACATATTAGAGCTCAACAATTTGATCCCTTTCCAATAAACCCCTGTGCTATGTTACTGTTTTTAAAGACACAGTGCACCTGTAACGTATAAAACCCAAAGAGACGGTCTAGGGGAGATGAAGAGAACATCACTAGGTAGTGCACACTACAGCGGCGTTGAAGAGAAAGAAGGGAGCTTACCGTTGGTGGAGTGTAGACTTTCTAGGCTCCAGTAATGAGACATGACCCCTTGTATCGCTTTCACCCCCCTAACGAGTCCCAAATCTACTGCTGTGTCTGCATTCGGCCACACACACACACACACACACACACACACACACACACAGTCGAGGAGGAAGAGGAGGGAGGCTGCTCTTCAAGCAGGTACAGACTCCAGACAAATGTATGTGTATGTGTGTGTGTGTGTGTGTGTGTGTGTGTGTGTGTGTGTGTGTGAGCGAATCACAACCTCCACTGATGCGTTTCAAGCGTCGGAAACACTCGCGATGTCGCCTGCATCCTTCCTACACTCGCTCAGAGACTCACGCACATGATCAAGCCTCTCCCTCCCTCTCTCTCTCTCTCTCTCCCTCCCTCTCTCTCTCTCTCCCTCTCTCCCTCTCTCTCTCTCCCCCTCTTTCTCTCTCCCTCTCTCACACATTCACAGCATCAACAGGGCACCACAGAGGAGACGCTGACACACGACTTGCACAATTTTAAGTTCGAGCTTGACATGTCAGCCCTGAATACGAATATGTAATAATGAATAATAAACAATTAAATAATGTTTATTAAAGTAAAATAAGACTTGTTTAATTATTAGAACTCTGACTGGCTGGCGATGATAAAAGTCCATCTTCATCCGCCCGTCACAGTCCCCCTTTACTGACCCCCTTCAGTGCTGTTAGTTAAAACTGTGGAGAGAATTTAACCCGTATGTCCGAGCGCACTTATTTATCTGTTCCAGGTTTATCCCTGATCACGTCTAGCGCACGTCTAGCGCACGTCTAAGCGTGTAGAAGAGCGTCACACATGCTCTTGTGTCTGGGGTACAAAGCCGTCTCGTTATCAGACGTCTAAGGCACGGTGTAGTCAACATTTCATACACTACCTAGTGCACTTGTACAGGAATGACAAAAAGCTTCCTAATGAATGTCTAGTGCACTACGTAGGGTGTAAAAAGCCATTACTTCACAACCTACATGCTAGAGAGCTGAAGCTCAGAGGATCTCTAACGGAGGACATCTTACCGAACACCTCGCAGGGCGCGTCGGCGGCGTCTGCTCATTTATTAAAGCGTAAGAAGCTCTCGCGGTTTTAAACAGAGCCAATTAACGATTAACGAACACATTATTGCAATTAAGATTAAATCAAATGTAACACTAACACAAAAAAATAAACACTTTCAGCCTGTAAACATATAAAATGTTATTAATTTCATATTTTCATTATAATCAGACTGTAACGTATTATAATTAATTTTAATTCATTACTTATTCAAGCTGCATACTGTACATCACAAAATAATGACTTTTACACTCTATATATAAGACAGACAGATAGACAGACAGATAGATAGACAGATTGATAGACAGATAGATAGATAGACTGATTGATAAAATAAAAGACAGAGGTGCAGACAGACGGATAAAAATAGTCAAACAAAACAGATATAAAAGGAGATACAGCAAACAGACAGACAGTTCGTTATCAGACGTTAATTTAAAAGGTTTATTTATTTGTGTTAACGAGTAAAAACGGCTGAAGCGGATTATTATTATTATTATTATTATTATAATTATTATTATTATTATTATTATTATGATGATCATCAATTTTACTACAACAGAACATCTACATTCTATTAATGTGAAGATTAAGAGCGTGTCTGTTAAATAAACTGGACGTTCACTACTAAATTACCTGCTTTTTTATTTAGATTAATAAAAAGAAATGAAAAAAATGAAAAAAGAGAAGATTAAAATTTTTAAAACGTGATGTTATGACACCGTTGAGGCACGAGACGTTAAACAACGTTCGAGTTCATTTGAGCGTAGAAAAAAATGTGGAATTTTTCACGTGACTGATGACGTCAGATCGTCTTTCATGTTTTTTCTCTGTGTTTTTCCCACCAGCAGTTTCTGGATAAAACTGTTAAATCCCACAATTTAAAAAATGTAAAAAATGAACATGGAGGTTGTTTACTCACCGAGAGCGTCCGGCTGCCCGAGTGTGTGCTCTGAAGGTCGAATGAGACACGACTCTGCAGACAGAAACACGTGCGTGTCACTTCCTGTCACTCCAGTAATTACACCCTTTCACTCTTCCATACACACTCAGAGTCACAGAGAACAGGTAAGAGAGGAGTGTGACGTGTGCTAGCCGTGTGTTAGCCGTGTTTTAGCCGGGTGCTAGCCGTGTGTTAGCCGTGTGTTAGCCGTGTGCTAGCGCAGCGATGTGAGAGGATCGACTCATTGTGCTGCGTTCACAAAGGTCACGGCGTGGGACAGAAATGTTACACAGCAATAATGGACTTCTTGTGTCTTTTTCTCAAAGGAGCCTGTATTACATCCAATATTCACTAAAACACACACACACACACACACACACACACACGCCTACATATGTGTTTATTCCATCAGTCTTTATACACAGACAGAATGACAGGTCTAGATAAACAGAGAGGCAGACAGATCAAGAGCGAGACAGTTAGACAGGAAGACAGAGAGAGAGAGAGAGAGAGAGAGAGAGAGAGAGACACTGACTCAATACAGATAGACAGACTTACAGAGAAACAGGGAGATAGAAAGAATGAACAGATACACAGATAAAATACATTTGGATAGACAGACAGATAAACAGACAAACAGCTGAATAGACAGACAGACAGACAGACAAATAGAGAGAAAGATAGTGAGACAGATAGAGAGAGAGAGAGACAGATAAACATTCAAAATAGACCGTTAGACAGACAGACAGAGAGAGAGAGAGAGAGAGAGAGAGAGAAACAGACAGAATACTTGGGAATACACACATATTACATATTAGGTACTCGAACAAACAAACAAATAAGCACACACACACACACACACACACACGCGCGCGCGCGGTAGAGGCTACAGTCAAAAAAAGTCGTCATCGCCCCCTACAGGACTGTCAATGTCTCACAGATGATATTAATTATGTTCTATTATAATTATGATGTAACATCACTAATATCTCCCAATAATAAGAACATTACATGTATGTAATTTGCCTCATTTACATTAAATGCAAATTATATTACAGAAATAAACAATAAAGGAAAGACCTTTGAATTATTAAGAAAGAGCAACACCAGACTTTATTTTTCATGAATGTCCCAGACTACAGGGGCGTATCGCAGAGACGTTAGTGGTTTAGCAACGGTGTGAAGTGTGTTTTGTTCCGTGTGTGTGGAGTCACATGGTGTCAGAATTCCACTGCATTCCAAAACTGTCTGCTTTCAGGACAACATCTCAGAAACCAGCCACAATCTAATATTTAAGTGCAAACTGAATGTATCGTCACTTTGTCCTCACCCGAGAATGAAACTGGGCGCGGCCAGTGGAGACAGTCGAGTCCAGTCGGAGTGCTCTGGGAGAAGAAGTGATCTTTAAAAGACATGGAGGGCAACTGCTGTGGAGAATTGAATGGCAGTCTCATCCTCACCTGGGAACGACAATAACCAAAAACAACGAACAGCTCTTATACCCGAATAATTATAAAACATCCGAAGCGTCTGATTTATAACATAAGATCATCACGATCATCGTTAGACGGTAGAGAGAGCATCACACTGAACTCTCTCTCTCTCTACCTGTTACACTGGTCTAAACTTCACAATACTGCACAAACTAAACTGCAATTAATAAAAGTACAGCTAATTATTTATCCAAAAAATATTTTGGGTCAAGCTTGATGGAAATCCAAGAAAATCCTATAAAGCAGCCGCTATTTGTCCAGAGGAAGAATCAGGAAGAAGAAACAGGAGAAACAGGAAGTCGATGGTTTCCTACGACGACGAGAACCATTAAACCAAGAAAACAAATAAAAGTAAAAACTACTTCAATAGATAGAGAGAAAGATGTATGGACAGACAGGCAGACAGACAGATAAATTAGACAAACAGAGAGACAGACAGTTAGATAGACAGAAGGACGAAGAATGACAGAGATGGACAGACAGATTAAAAGAAGTCTAGATCTATAGACAGAAGTCTGTAGTGAAGTGGAAGAGTGCCCAAGAGGAAATGAAGCAGGAAGTAGAAGAGCAGAAACAGGAAAGGTGTCGAAGTTCCAGTAAACAGTTCCCTCGTTGTTGAGCTTCTTACTTTCTGCTGTTCCTCAGACGTCGTGCTCAGCGTCCCAAGGCTCCTCTGCATCATCACCTTCATCTTCTGCATCTTCTGGAACTCCCCGAGCAGCTCATCTGAGCACGATCTCTTCTGTGCCTTGGCCTTCCAATTTTCTGTGACGTTCCGCTCCTGAATCGGATCGACCACCGTTTCTCCGATTTCCCGCAGAGGTAAACTCCAGCTGCAGAGGTCGGAAAGAGGTCTGGGTTGGACCACACGCCGATCGCTTCTTCTGACACGGAGCACAGAGGAAGATGACTGGAGAGATGATTTACTGCCATCCTGTGCAGGCTTTCAAGTGGACAATCAAAAAAACATGTTATTTAACAACGAAAAATGTGTGTAATTGTTGATAATGGTGATGTTTTCTGTAAGGAAATGGTTATGTGACATTTATTGAAGGAGTCTCCAGTTCCAGAGGTATAAGTTTTCCAACATCTTCAGGACAGAGAAGTTTGCACTTCGTGGTTTATCGGTAACATAAACAAGCTGCATTTTTATTTGTATTTTTAACTTCTTGAGAGAGGGAAAAAAGACTGGTGCAGGAATGACCAATGTTTATAGCTGCTATAACGTAAGTGAGAACAGGAAATAACTTGTTTCACTATAAACAGATAAAAAAGTATGAGGTGTCAGTGATGTTGCTGTTGTATAAGGGGAATAAAACACTTGCTGTTTTAGGGAAAAATAAATCAACTTCAAAGTGGTAATAATAATAACAATAATATAATAGTAATAACACACCACTGACCATTTTCCTACAACAGCATGCCCAATAGTGATTAACTACTTATAAAAAAATGCTGGTTTATGCACCATGACTGGAACAGAAAGGTCACTAAGACTCACCTCAGACTCAGTGGCCGAGTTGGTGGACACCAGGCTGGTTTGAGATTGGTTGTCCGAGTTTCTGTCTTCAAGTAAGTACTCAGAATCAAAAGACTGAGCCGATGCAAGTTGTGCTGCTCTTTGCCCAATCCGCCTCTGTGAATGATCTGACAATCCCTCCAAACTCGGACCCTCACCCAGCGAGCACAAGGAGGTGGCAACGGATTTTGAGGGGTAACGGAAGCTGCTTCTGTGGCTCCAAACCCCAGGACTTTGTGGTTTGGGAGTCATTGGCCTAGTTGGCGTATCAAGCCCTTCAAAAGAAACCAGGGATCTTGTCCAGGATGGAGACAGCTGATTGGCAGGTGCAAAAACAGTACGGTGTATGAGTGTCTCTGAGATGTTCTCATAACTTTGGACAGCCTCAAAACACTTAGATAGTGGACTCCTCTCAGCAGGCTCCACCTCAGGTCCAGACACTGATGCATCAGGGTGTGATGTGCTTTTCAAATCCTCCATGGAGCTCTGGAATCCCCGAAGATCTGGACAGTCCTCAGTTAACCCAGACACAAAGTCACTCTGGAGGCGACGTCTAGACTTGGCACCACTTGGTCCAGGAAGAGACAGAGTTCTCTTTAGCATCTCAGCCTCCTTAGACATTTTCATCTTCTTCCAAGGCTGCTTGGATTTTGTATCCTGGTTCAGCATGTTGGAATCCTGTTGGTTGTCTTTTTCACCAGTTCGGATCTCAAAGAAGCTCGACAGTGACCTCTGAGCCAGAGCAAGCTTCATGCGGAAGTTATCGCTGCTCTTGCTTTTCTTTTGGGGACCAAGTACAGGCTTAATTTGCACTCGCTCAGTGTATTTGTTATGTTGTTGCGTATTCTTGGAGCTGGACGTGGATTTGGATTGTCCATTCCAGGTTACACCAAGGGCTTTCTCAAAGACATCATCACTAGATTGATCCTCATAGTCTGTCAAGTGATCTGTAGTAGGATTATGATTAGGTGTCTGATTTCTCTCCTCTCCAACCTCAGGAGATAGTTTTGTCTCAGGTTCAACCTTGTTTCCAACCTTGGACTCTCTCTTGCTTTTGCGGAAGGAGGGGATTCTTGTGAACCTAGAGAATCTTGAGCTTTTCCCTGCAGACATATTCTTGGTCTCCTTGTTCTTTAATGAGCTTTGGTTGCTGCCAGTGGAGTTGGAGTGATTGGGATCTTCAACTTCTTCACTGTTTGTGGTGATAAAGTCTTGATCTGGAGATGCGGAATTGGGAATATCCTCATTACCATCATACCCATTTGTCAGACGAGTGGTAGTGTCTATATCTTCTGGTTTGTCAAAAGCTCCTTTCATAGACCTGACATTGTATAGTGCATCATTTTCATCCCTTTGTAAAGGACTGCATTCATTCTCAATCTCAGATGATGTACAATCCTTCTGTTCTCCCTCTGAACTGTCTGAGCGCTCCTGAGGGTGCTCTGACTCCATAATGGGCTCCAAATCTGATACTGTACCAATGCTAACATCTATAAAAGGGTAACTTTTGAACTGAAGAGAATCTGGACAAAAAGGTGCTGTTTTGGATTCATCATTTCCTAATCCATTGGTAACACTGATTGAGGCAGAGCGAGGCAGCAGGCTTTGCTCTTGGAGGATCTTCTGACATTTAGGTCCATCTATAGGACTAGCTTGTGAAAACTTGGAGCTTTGACAATTGGACTGAATCAGTCCATGTTGAGCATCTGTGACTGGACAGATAGTAAGATCTGCCATGATTTCCTTATTTTCCTCCAACTGGCAATCTTTTCCATATATCTTCCCTTGAGAAGCATCTTCTACATCAAGTGGAATTAAAACATCCCTTTTGTAATCCATCATGACTGATTCAGGGATTTCAAAGAAGCTGGCAGAATTGTTTGATAAATTGGAAGCACCATCTTGCAAGGATGAATCTAAGGATGGATGTTCTAGTGTTGAACTACGGAAAGTGCAAGGTGTCTCAGGTGTGCGTTGCTTTGTGTTATTGTTTGTGTCTGAACCATGATGTGCATCAAAATGCTGTGAGGTTTTTAAGCCAGACTTTTCCTGCATACAATAATCATCATATGAAATACTAACTTCATGCTCTTTTGCACAGACCTGTTCAGATTTAGCTTGGTCTCCTTGCAGGACCTGTTTGGTGAATTTGGTGATGCTAACAGAATCTAAAGGAGTCGATTCCTTGAAGAAAACCTCAACTGGAACTGGAAGTTGTCCTGCATAGCTGCCTTGAACACAATCGAAGGTAACACTGTGTGATTCTTTACCAGCTGGAGACATCATCACATAAGAGTCAATAGAACCCGAGTTATCTGAATAAATGACCTCCTGCGCTTTCTGGGGTATGGCAGTGAATTCCTTCACACTGCAAGTGTTCAGAAACTGCAAATTTACTAAATCATCAAAATTATTAGACCGTCTTTCAGTTTGATCATTGTCCAAATCCAATGTTTGTTCATCGTCCATTGGAACGTTCATAGGCTCTGAAATAAAACTGTTAGCATACAATGGACTTGAGGAACCCTCCTCTGCTGAATAATAATCACAGTCTTTAATAGCAGGACTTTCCAATAAGTTCTCCTTGTTTATTTTTGGATTTAAAAATTCTCCCTGATCTTTTTGGATTGATGTTACACCTTCAGGTTGAAGCCTAGAGCTGTCACAAGGACATCTGTCCATTAATGGATCCACAAATATGCTACTATTTATCTCAGAAGGTTTGACCCCAGCTTCATCAATCTGTCCCAGAGGTTCTACCATACTTGTGTTTATCATTATTTGTGATAATAAAGACATTTCAGAAACAGTGGGATTCTCCAGTTTACTTATATTACCTGATTGTTCTTCATTTCTACTTGCACCAGTTGAATCACATGCATTCTCTAAATAAGGATCTGCTTCACTTCCATCTGGTGGTGCAAGAGTGTGTTTAGAAGTTGTAAAAATTTGTGAACTGATCAAATCTGTGTTGGACATGCTAGCCTGTGTGATGGAAAGAAGTCCAGCTACCTCAGAAGAAGGACTATTGAGAACTTCATCCTGCCCTGAATCATCTAAAACCATTGCACTGGAGTTCAAGGGTACAATGAGCTCCTCCCAGTCCTTGTTCTTCTCCAAACCATCGTTCTGTGAAAGAAGTCCAGCTTCCTCAGGAGATAAACGATTATCAATTTCTGCACTCTCTACATTATCTACTAAATTGCAGTCGTTTGTCAGTAGTACCACAAGTTCCTCTTTATCAGTTCTATTTCTTTCAGAATAAGACGAGTTAAGATTTCTGAAGTCAGGAGGGCTTTTAGGAGAAGGTAAGTTCCCATGATCTGTGCTTGAAACATCTAAATTAGAAGTGTTGTCTAACTGGGACGGTGCTTTAATTTTGTCTGTCAGTGTAGGTGTCTCCTCAAAAGTCAGGTTTTTTGATGTTGTATTAGACACTCTAGCTTGTAAGATAGAAGAAAGTCCAGCTTCCTCAAGAGATGAACCATTTAAAACTTCATCACACCATGAATCATCTAGAATAATTGCATTGGAGCCACCTGCCAGGGGTTCCTTGAGTTCTTCTCCTTCCACTTTCATCTCCAGACCATCACTCTTTGTTTCTGAATGAGAAGAGTCCAAGTTTCTGAGGTTAGTAATGTGTTTAGAAGAAGAAACATCCACATGATCTAAATCAGAAATGTTTTCTAATTGTGGTTCTGCTTCACTTCGGTCAGTGAGTGTTAGTGTCTGTGTAAAAGCTGGGAAAAGTTGTGAATTGATTGAATCTGTATTGGACATGCTAGCTCGAAAGATGGAAGGAAGTCCAGCTTCCTCAGGAGATAATCGATTAACAATTTCTGCATTCTCTAGATCATCTGAAATTACTACAATGCAGTCATTAGCCAGTGGTACCACGAGCTGCTCTCCATCCATGCTCATCTCCAGACCATTGTTCTTTCCTTCTGAATGAGGAGAATCCAGGTTTCTGAGGTCAGGAGAGCTTTTAGGAGAAGGAAAATCAAGTTGATATTTACATTCAGCCCCTAAATCAGAACTGTTGTCTAACTGGGCCACAGCTTCAGTTTGGTCAGTAATTAGATCTGTGTCAGACATGCTGGCCTGGGAGATGACGGGAAGTCCAGCTCCCTTGGACAAGATCTCAAGTGATGATGGATTCATAATTTTATCACAGGATAAATGATCTAAAATCACTGCATTGCGGTTGGCTCTCAATGGTACTACAAGTTCTTCTGTGTCTGTTTTTAATTGAACACTATCATTCTTTATTTCTAAATGAGATAAATCCAGATTTTTGTGGTCAGGAGAAGAACATTCTACAAGATCTCTGCTTGGAACACCTGATTCTGATGTGTTGTCTAACTGGAGCACTGCGTCACTTTGGTCAGTAGATGTAAGTGTATCTTCAGTTGTAAAAAGTTCTGAATCTGTCAAGTCTTTTGATGCTGCGTTGCTGTACAAGATGGAAGGAAGTCCAGCTTCCTCAAGAGATGACCAATTTGCAGCTTCATCATCTCCTGAATCACCTAAAATTACTGCACTGACTTCTTCTGCACTGTTTTCCAATTGCACTTTGTGTTGCATTCCATCACCGTTCATCTGCTGACCATCATTCTTTATTTCTGCATGAGATGGCTCCAGGTTTTCCAGGTTTCTGGGCTCAGGAGAACATTTAAGAGAACAATAATCCAACTGATCTTTGCTTGCAACTGAATTTGAAATTTTTTCAAACTGGGGAGCTGCTTCTGTTCTGTAGGTGAGCTCAGGTGTCTCTACGGAAGTTGGAAAAAGTTGTGACTCTATAAAATCTGGGTTGGATATGCAAGCCTCAGAGATGGAAGGTAGTCCAGCTTCCTTGGAGAAGATCTTAATAGATGAACTATCAGCAGCATTATCATCAAGAATAATCACACTGCACTCCCTTGCCAATGGTACCATGAGTTGCTCTACATCCGTGTTCATCTCCAGACCATCGATCTTTTCTTCTGATTGAGAAGTCTCCATGCTTGCAAGGACAGGAGAGTGTTTAGGAGAAGAAATGTTTGTAATATCTAAATCTGGAATGTTGTCTAACTGAGGCGCTGCTTCACATCTGTCACTCAGTGTAAGTGTCTCTTTAGAAGGTGTCAAAAGTTCTGTCAAGTTTTTTGATGACACACTAGCTTGTGAGGTGGAAGAAAGTCCAGCTTCCTCAAGAGATGAACCATTTAAAACTTCATCACACTCTGAATCACCTAGAATAATTGCATTGGAGCCATCTGCCAGGGGATCCATGAGTTCCTCTCCTTCCTCTTTCATCTCCAGACCATCATTCTTTCTTTCTGAATGAGAAGATTCCAGATTACTGAAGTCAGTAAACTGTTTAGAAGAAGAAACATCCACATGATCTAAATCAGAAATGTTTTCTAATTGGGGTTCTGCTTCACTTCGGTCAGTGAGTGTTAGTGTCTGTGTAAAAGCTGGGAAAAGTTGTGAATTGATTGAATCTGTATTGGACATGCTAGCTTGAGAAATGGAAGGAAGTCCAGCTACCTCAGGAGATGAACCATTTAGAACTTCATCACACTCTGAATCAAGATTTCTGAGGTCAGGAGTGCTTTTAGGAGAAGAAAAGTTCCCATGATCTGTGCTTAAATCAGGAGTTTGTTCTAACTGATATGCTGCTTCGCTTCTCTCAGTCAGTGTAAGTGTTTCTTCAGATGTAACCTGAGAAATGGAAGGAAGTCCAGCTTCCTCTGACGTGATCTCAAGTGATGAACGATGCCCTGAATCATCTGAAATTATTACACTGGAGTCATTCGTTAATAGTGCCATGAGTTGCTCTTCACCAGTGTTTATCTCAAGAACATCATTCTTTCTTTCTGAATAAGAAGAGTCCAGCTTTCTGAGGCATTTAGAAGATGAAATATCCACAAGATCTCTGCTTGCAACAACTAAATCTGAATCTGTCAAGCCTTTTGATGCTGTGTTGGACTGCACGAAGGACGGAAGTCCAGCTTCCTCAGATGGTGACTTTTTTGCAGCTCCATCACACCCTGAATCATCTAAAATCTCTGCATTGCAGCTGGCTTCCACTTGTACCATGAGTTCTTCAGAAGTTGTGAAAAGTTGCGAGTCTTTAGGTGTGTCAAACACGCAAGTACGTGAGAGAGAAGGAAATCCAGTTTCCTCAAGAACTGCACATCCTGACTCCAAGTCCAAATTTATCAAGCTGCACTGACTTCCCAATGGTACCATGAGTTCCTCTCCATCTGTGTTCATCTGTGGACCATCAACAACTGCACGCTGACCTTCTGAGTCCTGCTTTCTGAGGCCAGGGGAGTGTTTAGGAGAAGAGAAGCTCCTGTGATCTCCAGTACAATCAGAGAAAGTGTCGCTGTGCCACGAGCGCGTCTCAAAATAGTCCTCCGTCATGTCCTGAGCTTCTTCCAGTGCTGGTTCACGCCAACCATCTCGACTTTCTGCGCTCTTCTCCTGGAGAGAGTCGACGACACCTGGATGAGTAGCATGTGTAACGAAGCCCTCAACAGCTGGAGTCTACAAGGAGAAAGAGAAGAGCTTTAGTCAATCGTTTCGAAACCTTAAATTTTAAACAGCAAGCATCGAATTCCTCACGAATTCCTTTGTCGCTGCTACTGTAGCTGTGCTGTGAGTTAGCCGTCCTCCTATTGGTGGATTTTAGGTGAGCGTCGTAGCAGCGCAGACTTTAATCACAAGTTTCTCACACTGACACTTTGACACTAAATCACGTGTTGTGTGCTCTAACACCGCTGATCCAAACTCACGATTTTTTACGATGTGCGAGTTTTATGTGTGTCGGCAAAATCAGGCTGAAAATCGTGCAGCGTAAAGCTGGAAGTTCTTAGAAACATCAATTTTAAAGACGTTCAGAATAAAGAAAAAAGGGAACTTTATAAACACAGTGTCCAGTTTTGACAAAAAGTAACATGATACTTTTAGAAAGACATTTATTAAGATATTCAGGTTTGCTGACAAATTACCAACAAAATGATCTTAGTGCTGACTTTAAAAAAAACTTTGAAAAACTCAAAGATTGTTCGTTAATACTTTTATTTAACTTCAACAAAAAGAAATAATTTAACAATGAAATGTCTACGATATCTCAGAAAAATGTATTGTACGATAATTTATCATGATATTTATAATATAAGCATCATATCACCTGCCTTACAGAGGGATAACTGCGTTATTGGGTTAACTTAAACTCATTTAAATAATTTAAATTCTTTCATTTGAAATTACGTATCTGTATAATCATTACCTCATCAGTACTTCTGGTAATTTTCAAAAGCTGCATATAATAGATTTTATAATAATATAAATGAAAAATTATATATTAAAAAAATACTCAGATGTGAGAGATTTGGGTTAATGTTTGGCTTAAATTTTTATGCTTAGGTAACATTACTAGCTGGTTTGCAAGTTTCACCCTTTCTTATGACTTCACAGGACAGAAACTCAAAGCATCGTCCTTCAGAATCTAAAAAAGAAGTTAAAAAAAAGACACAAAAATGCAGTTTCCCTGCCAACGGGACTTTATTTTCTGTTATGCAGCTCAGGGAAATGTTGTAACCATCAAGAAACTGTTAGGTGATTTAATGGAAACATCAGAACTACAAGCTGAATCATGCAATAATCCCACCCAACACACACACACACACACACACACACACACACACACACACACACACCATTCAGCAATCAAACAGAACAAACCCAGCTCTCCTCAGCCGAGGTCAAATCCTCAAACTTGCACACATCAGATTACACAACACAAAATTACATTATTCCTTGGTGCATGAAACACATGTACAGGCACACACTCGCACAATCGACAACACACACACACACACACACACACACACACACACACCAGTCAGAGGATGTGGATTGAGGCGAAGGACAACAACGGAGCAACACGCCTGCCAACATGCAGCTCCGAGCCACTCCTACATTCGCCTGAAGCAACGTTACACACCGCATTTCTACAGACAGGAGACCGATCCAACTGTCTGAGTCCGGGTTGCCAGGTCTGAGTCACGTAAAATCCCCAAAATCACTAGATTTCCAAATCCGGTCCTCCAAATCCTGCAATAAACACTACAAATATCATTATATCCATTATATATAAGTGGTAATATTACTAACAAGAAAAAAAAAACAGAATTGTATCACAAAATCCTTAGCATATCATTGGATGAGATAGCTATTTATTTATTTATTTGTTTGTTTTTTTCAGACTTGTCCCAAGCTATAACAGGAAAACAGCGAGGTGAATATCTGGCGTGGTTTTACTTAATAATAATAAACTCTTCCATTTTTTTTTACTGAGCAAAGACACTAAAGTCCTGCCTTCTTCATTTCCATTGGCTCACAAGACTGGCACTTGTGAATTAACAGGTCAAAGTTCACCTAAAGTCGATGCAAGTAACATCTGCCAGATGCAAAAATGCCTTTCTCGTTCCTCTGGCCTTTCCCCTTCAGTGAATGTTTTAATTTTGTTTGTTTTGTTTACTGCTGTTTAACTGACAAAACAGAAAAGTGTCATTTTCAGGCGTCTCCTGTATCTCCGCAGGCTCGACTGTAAATGTTGGCACCTTTTTTTACTATCGAATATATTGTAATATTTATAACAGAAATAATAAACAAAGTATAAACGAATTCACTGACGCACCACAAACGCATCCCTACAGTAAAAGCACTGTTTTTAATTCCACATGGATTTAAGCAAACCTTTTCTTCTAAACTAACACTTCATTTCACCCCACGTACGTATCGAACACACCATGTGTTTAGTGTCTGCATTAGAAAAGCCACCAGTTTACGTATTTGTCTTGAAAAACACTAACAATTAAACTGAAATATCCAAACCGCCAACGTCCAAACAGCACCAAGTTAAAGGTAGCACGATTCTGGAGAAAAAACACAGATCAGGCAACTCGAGACCTCTTTTCATTTCATCATTCATTGAGCACTGATCCACCACTCAACCAGCCCTAACACACGGTGTTAATTAGCGTCCTCCCTTAACGCAGAACACCTGGAAGTCACTCAGTCAACATTCCAGTGACAAACGCTGGAGTTTTATTAGCTTATCCACTTCAAGAACATCACAAAGAACATAAACAACGATAACGTATTACAACGAGCGCGTTAACATGAACCTGTGATCTGCGGCTGCACTGCTGTCAGAGCTGCTGTTATAGAAATCTAATCAACACCTTCTCTTCTGACCAGTCGGAATGCAGAATTCAGCAGCGCTCTGATGTAAAACAAATAAATACGTCAGTGTTTCACTAACTAGCCGAGTTACTAGCGCTGTACACAAAAGATACAAGGAGCAACAATACGGAAACGGAAACAGGAAAAAGGAAATAACTGACAATTATGTTCTAAATATCTACTTACAGATGCTGTACAGATGTTCTGCTGTGTGTGTGTGTGTGTGTGTGTGTGTGTGTGTGGACGACCCGTAAGCCATCAACACTCTTCCTTTATCACTTTACGTTTGTTGTTGTTGTTGTTGAGGTCTGAGCTTGTGTTAGCAGTACACACCTGTAAGCTGGAACTCCTGCAGATCACGTTATTAACAGGTAGAACAGGTTCATCAGAAACACGGACAACTGTCACGTATAAAGAAACGCTGTAGAGCAAAGACGCCTTCAAAAATAATAAAATTAAATGTTTCTACATTAAATAAACCCTATAAAG
>JAKKZJ010000021.1:19389282-19398289 GCA_033441845.1 Pangasius mekongensis | reverse complement strand
TGCACAGAGCCCTGACCTCAACCCCACTGAACACCTTTGGGATGAACTGGAACACCGACTGCAGCCCAGACCTCCTCGACATCCCAACATCAGCGCCTGACCTCACTAATGCTCCTGTAGCTGAATGAACACAAATCCCCTCAGCCACGCTCCAACATCTAGTGGAAAGCTTCCCAGAAGAGTGGAGCTCATTATAACAGCACACAAAGGGGAATAAATCTGGAACAGGATGTTCAACAAGCACGTATGTGTGTGATGGTCAGGGGTGCACAAACTTTTGGTGTATGACACTTTGATGATGTTGGAGTTCTGGATGAGTTTGCAGTGATGTGCGTAGAGCGAGGATGTCACAGGCAAGTCACTCAAAACACTTCATGGATGTCTGTTGGGTTTGTGATGAAATTACACACAGAAATAAAATGAAATAAACACAAAGACCAGCAGGCGGATGAGTAGTTAACATAATCTCAACTAGTTTTAACAAAAATGGCAGCTGCACGTTTACTGACTACTAAATTTAACAGGACACTAAGTAGCAAAGGGCTGCTCTGGTAAGGACCCTGGGTCACTACACACATTCCAGCATCGTGACGACATACTCACGCTGTAAAACATCACCACTGGCGTCTAAATGTATTCGTTTAATCACACGTTTCTGTCACGGTGCTTCGCGCAGGATCGTAGGCTCGCTAGTGGATTTTTTTTAAAAACCATTAAACACTTAAAAGTTGTCAGACTCAAACACACCGTATACAGAACGTCAAATAAAGTTAAAAATCGCTAACGTGAGTAATCATCTGAGAGCCACAACAACGATAACAAGCTCCTGACGTTTGTAGACGAAGTTGTTTGAGAGTTCGTCCGCCATTTTTTTCAAGCTGAGAGACTTCAGAAAATTTGTCATTTCCTGTAAAGGAACGTCGTGAGCGTCGATGCTCCCTGGTTTTTGCGGTGCATTGTGGGATTTTTTTAGGGAGCGAACGTTCCAGTGCACTGGAAGGATTTTGCGACTGAGACAGAACTTAAAATGGCCGCCGCCCTGATCAGCGTCCTGACCACTGAACTAGCGAGCGGATTGAGACGCAGCCGTAGTTTTAACAGCCTTACCTGCTATTTTATTTTATATCTACAGCCAATAAAATTCAACATTTAACAGCTGATAAATAGAAACTCGTTGAAAAGTAAAACTGAAGCTGATTATATTATCACTTATATTATTACTGATTAGAGACGGTAAAGCACATTGAAAAACTGAAATATTGTGATATAACCGCGAAACAGAGTACAGAGTGCAGATATCTCATATTAACACTTGGCAAGAATCTTCATTCTGAAAAACTTTGTTTATTTTGAGACACTAAGGCATCACTTTGTTTAAATCTGGGCAATAAAACAAACTAATATCATGATAAATAATGTCATTTTTATTTTTTATAACCGTTACAAACTGCGAGTGGAAGCAGCTGTTAAAAAAAGTCCTGGACATTTTTGGATTTTTTGCGGATGTTAAATTTTTTTTTTGCTAAATGAACATTTTGCCGCGACTCTGTTAGAACACAAGCTTCTGAAAAATGTATTACCTGCCCTTCAGTGCTATTAAATTACATGCTGTCAGACTCCAGGTGATAAATACCTATTTATATTGACTCCACCCACTATTGTACACTTTTAAATAAAAACACAGTTTTTATGACATATTTATTTACACAAACACAAACAGGTGAAACCCACAATCCTCAGTAGACCCTCTTAGTGACCTTTTTGGCTTCATGACGAAAAAGAAAAACAGGTTTTAGACATTTTTCAGACAGTTAGAATATTTTTGACCTTCTATAAGAACATAAACACGGCGCTCGCGAGGAACAGCTGCACACTCGGCACTTACACAATGACGCAAACTGCTGCAAGAGATTTATTGCAGCTCGGACACTTTTCCCCCACGTTTTGGCATTTTTCCTCCCAAACATCTGCATTCCTGCTCCGAGAGGTTCTCCGAGTTCTGGACATCGGCCCACACAAATTTCACGCAGAACCACTGATGCGGTGCAGAGGAGGAACTGAGGGAATCACGGCTTTTAACGATAAATCACGCACTCGATAAACGTATCTCGATCACTTATGATTTATGGACAGAATTATTGTCAAATTTCTCTAAAATAAGGATTTTTAGAAGAAGAAATAAATGCTCTGCTGTAAACACCCTCTCAAATTAAACCTAAAATCATGATGACAGACTCCTCCTGCTGAATATCGCTGAATATCGCGATACACCGTACAGTCCGTGATCAGCACACTCCTGCAACAGACGAGTGATTAGTCATGAAAGACGTTCCACGCGTGTCGTCCTCGTTCCAACTCCAACAGCTGTCGCTTTTCACCGCAAGCATCAACCGCAACGCCCTGCTTTCTGACTCACCGTCATTTTTAGCCGTGTCTTAACCCACAAACACACGAGAGGAGCGGCGTGAATGTGATCCGACAAAGTCGTAAATCAGTGCGAGACTGACACAGATCTCCGACTTCACCATCAACACGAATATCGTTGTGTTCTGGGAAAAATTCCATCAGAATTCTGTCACAGTTCCATCAGAATACCATCAGAATACCATCAGAATACCATCTTATCCATAGATTTTGTCACTGGAAAAGGACACTTTAATAAAAATAGATCCGATTCCACTGTGAATGATTCACTCTTTTTAAACGAGACGCTAAGAGGAATGAATCAGTATCGAAGGAATCGTGTCTTTAATGCCTTTACAACTGCACTCACGAACCAAGACATTTCCACACAGATCCACAATAACCAACGTCACGAAAATCAATCTGAGATTTTACTCAGGTTTACGTTATACGTTAAAACTCTTGTGATTGTGTGATTAGTATTTGTAATTGCGTGTATGCAGAACCCACTTTTGCACCCCTTGATTCAGTGAATCGTTATGACTCTGTGTGTGTGTGTGTGTGTGTGTGTGTGTGTGTGTGTGAGTTGTAATTTTACTAAACACAAAAATAGCCTATTATAAAATGGCACAAAATAGCAGTGATTGTGAGCTATTTGTATATCACTCAAGCATGAACAGGACTCGCATTTGAGCAAAACGAATCTGAACCTGAATCATTCAACTGAGAAGAATCAAATTAAAGTCGAGTGGATTGAAAGAGTCTAATTGACTAAAGTAATTTTGAAAAAACATCTATAAACCACTCTGATTGTGTTGAAGTAAATAAGTTTGTACACTGAATGAACACCAAAAGTGACAAAAATAATTCTATAATTCTCAAGACATCAGAGGATTAACTCTTTGATGTCACAGTTATTGCAGGTGATAACATTAATGATGTAAAAATTATTCTATATACAGTATAAAACAGTCTTTTTTTTAACTGCTGAGTAAAATTCTAATCACCATAATTATCACACCACAAGTTTAAGGTCCTAGATTTTGGCGATTTCATCACTTCCTCGAAAATGCTCCACACTATAAAGTCGGTTTCAAAGGGCAAAAACACAAAAATGGGGGGGAAAAAAAACCTTTTACAAATGAAGTGATTGTTGATATTTTTCAAAATGGTTGAATCAAACCAATTAAATGCACATTTTGAGTTGAATTTGAGTTATGCCTCTAATTATGCAAATTCACACAGGAAGTGCAATCACAAAAACACGTCCGAATTAACATCAGAATCGAAAGAAGTTCTCAAGTTTAGAAACATACATCTACATGTCATGGTTGTGACATCACACAGGGTTAAATAATGACTCGATATAAAACCTGATTTCAGTGATTTGATTAGAAGATCATGATGAAGGAGATGGTGAGATGGTCACAGCTGGAACTGTAAAATCGGAGCTGTTTTAAAGTCGGTGTTTGATTTCAGTGTGACTCAAACAAGAGGAGAATTCCCAGTGAACGTCGTGAAGGACATTTCCAGTCCCAACACGGCACTGTGTGTGTGTTATTCTACACCACTGTGCTATTCCAGCCTCCGTACACAGGAAATAAAAGGAAAGAAGCGTCAGGAATAACAGCAGCTGCGTGATGGTGGACAGTAACAGCTGCTCAGTGATAATGTACAGAAAATAAATCAGCTCCATCACACAGACAGCATGCAAGTGTTTCCACAAAACAACACAGAACAAAGTCAAAAGGTCATAACGTGACTCATTTATCCAAAAAATAATATAGATTAATAATTATTATTATTTAAATAATAACATGCGCCTGTTTTTCACGAAACCCAAAAGTAGAAATTCTTTAGTGAATGTTTCAGTTATTGTTTTGTTCATCCTACTGCAACCAATCAGACCACAGTCCCCGCCCCTGACCCCACTGCAACCAATCAGACCACAGTCCCCGCCCCTGACCCCACTGCAACCAATCAGACCACAGTCCCCACCCCTAACCAACCAATCAGACCACAGTCCCCACCCCTGACCCCACTGCAACCAATCAGACCACAGCCCCCGCCCCTTTTTACTCTGACCATTTGCATGTGTGTGCAACCTGCAACGGACCACAGTCCCCGCCCCTGACCCCACTGTAACCAATCAGTTTCCACCCCAGAGAACTCTAATAAATTTACTGATTTCTTTTTAAAATAATAAAAAAATTCCACTTATCCAACACACACATGCAAATGGTCAGAGTAAAAAGGGGCGGAGCCACCAGAGGACATGGTCATTTATATTTTTTACTCAAGTACACAGTGTATAGTACAGTGTAAGTAGTAACCCAGCACTTCTGCTTACTACCTAAGCTCCACCCTAGCCCCGCCCCTTCTCACCTGTCTCCCGTTTGTCACCTGTTTCCTCATCAGTGAGTCGTTCCTGTGAACTATGCAGAAATTCTGGGAGTGTAAAAGTCGGCTACTGTTTTCTCTCCCTCTGTCTGGCAGGGTTTTGACCTTACAGATTTTTTTCCCACGCTAGCCGTCTGTCTGTGGTCTATCTGCTACGAGACGTCCTCAGGGTTTTTTTTTTTATTTTACAAACAAAGCAGAAAACCTTGTAGAACAAGAATGTCACATTTCTAAAGACCCAAAACAGTCAGAGGAAAAAAAACGTAATAAATCCCTGCAGGGCTTCGAGTGACACAAGCTAAAGGAAGTGGTGAAATACGAAACACAAAAACACAGATTAAAACTTGGCCATGAAAACACGCATGACAGGTATTACCCACAATCCCTTTCAGCACTCACTTACACACTAATGACACTGCACTGTACAGGGTTTCTTTGAAAGAGTTAATTAATGGGAAAGCAACCTGTCATCAGGACATTATTCATTTATTTATCGCTAAACTGATGACGTTTGCAGACTCTGATTTCCAGCCAAACACAATTTAACCCTTTACACTCATCCAGTGGACTGATGGGGGTTTAAGGCGCTGCTCAGATGGGATTAGTTTTCCGTGTGGAGGTGTGTGATGTAATTATTCCCGGAGTATCTCATGTCATTAATTCTTTACTGGAAAGATCACGGCATATGTTAGAAATAACTCCAGGTCTGAACTGACATGTGGGGAAAGGTTGCGTTATGTCCTGTGGGAAAAGAGGTCTGGTGTTTTTTCTTCAGTATAAAGACGCCCCAGGAAGCACTCGCTCCTTTCTCTTTTCTGTCGCAAACAAAAGTTTAAAAAACACAGAACAGTAAAATATAGGAGGCTTTCACACTGGCAGTTTGGTCTGAAGCAGAGCTCGGTTTGCATGAGAAATCGGTAATGTGAAAGCTGTGATGCGAATCAGGAAGCGCGTCACGGTACCGAACCCGGGGCTGCCTGTAGGAGGTGGTCCGAGTTCAACTGTTGATGTAAAAAAGCAGCTCATGTGGTTCGATGAACTTGATGCAATAAAACAAAAAAAAAATTTAAAAATATGGCGAGTCTTGTTGTGCTCTCACTGCGTGTTTGTGATGAACGAAAGTCCGATAGAATCAAGTGAAGTGGGAACAATCGCGCTCGGATTCGGGCCGCAGCAAACATACCCAGTGTGAAAGCCACCGTAAACGAGGTGTAAAGGAGTGTGTCAGAGAAGCAACACTTCGGAGGGTTTTAGGGAAGTTGCTGAGCTCCCAGGTACACATTACAGACATGTTATGGTCATGCGACCTACTAGTGCTGAAGCGTGGCCACGCCCCCTACAACAAGCACATGGAGTGTTTATTGTGATGAGTGTGTGTACACGGTGAAGATACGTCCATCTCTGAGATCTATACACAGATCCCTTATCAGCGGTAGCTCAGTGGTTAAGATGTTGTTAAGATGTTAAGATGTCGGACTCCAATCGCAGCCCTGCTGGGCCCCTGCGCAAGGCCCTTAACCCCCGAGTGCTCAGCTGTATAAGTGAGAGGATTGTAAGTTGCTGCGGATAATGACGTCTGCCAAATTCTGTAAATATAAATGTTATCCCAAAGACTAATCCCATCTGAATGGTACTGAACACATAAATCAGTAAAATGAGCTTTTAGAGAACAGAAACACACACCAAACATCTGCACATTCCCGATTTTCCTCTTGATGCATCCTTCCAGAACAACTGCAGGAGTCCTCATGAGGTACAGAGTGTGTTTTCTATTAAATACACACATTTTTTGGGAACTGCACAGCCTGTGTTGTCGTTTAGGAACCATGCACAGGATCACATTCTCTCAAAAAAAAAAACAAGACAAACAACAAAGACCGTAACATCATGTGAGATCAAACACACACACGTGCAGGAATGAAAATCAAGATGCAACTGCGTTTTTTACGCAACATCACGGCCTGCCGGCGCACTCATACCGGCTCAGACACGCAGGTCTGTTATCTACAACACACTGCAGAAATGAAATAAAATCTGAGCTGAGCCTCGTCTGTACCTGCTCAGAGATCACCACACACACACACACACACACACACACACACACACACACACACACACACACACTTCATTTACAGAGCTAACAGGAGCGAGAAGCTCCAGTTCCACACTGCTGGATTTTGCATCTGTATTGCTATAAAATCCAGAACCGGACCAACTAACACACACTACACTCCATCAGTATGTCAGAGGTTACACAACTCCATCAGTCGACATGTACAGACAGTGTTTTCACCAAAGACACGAGATAAGAAGGTTAAAAGTGCAGTACAGCACGAACTCACAGTGTGTACGGTGAATATTTAAAAATCAGAATGCACTGACGTTAAATTGGGTCTTATTTAAAATTAACTTAATAAACACATTTATTTACACAAGGATTTATGTGTTTATTAACTCATCAGCAGCTCATCAGGAAGGTTAGACTTTAAATTAAATTTAAAAAAAAGCAGAATGCACATATTCTGAACAATTTAAATTTATAGAGTAATATATGATCATTAACATCCTAAATATATTATTATTTATAAAACATCATGGCAAGCAACTCGTTATGTAGGTTAGACTTGAAATGAAATATTAAATGAATTAAAATGCTAAAATGCACAAATGATGTACAATTTAAATCAATATCGTAATATAATATTATTACACACTGCATATAAATATTATAATTACTCATAATACATTCTAATTCTATTAGGATAAAGCACACACAGTACCATGGTGGGTGCCAACACTTTTGCACACAACACATTTTATGTTTAACTTCACTCCAATTCATTAAACTCACAAAATAAATTGCAGGCTGTGAGTTTAAATTGTCATTTTTAAGTTTTTTCCTGCAAGAAGTTTTGATCATTTCTTATAACTTGCAGGCCTTTTTTTTGATGGCGGGTGCCAAAACTTTTGCACCCAATAGAATCCATGTGGGTCTGGATTTGTGGTTATTCTATGCTGTAGCATGATCTGTGCACCTAAACGTCATCGTCATCAAATACACACCGAGGTCTTGTGACATATTTCATCGCAATACAGATATGATCGCTGTTGCACCGTTCAGCTCTGATCTCAAAATAACTTGTGCTTTGGTCTGAATGATCAGCGAGATGTTATTAAAAACAGGAAGTGAGCTCTGAGTCTTACCTGTGAGACGACCGGAGACGCGCGTAATCTCCTCTGAAAGACAAACAGCACAAACAGGACTGCGTTAAGGTGTGTTTCGAGTTCACATTCAGGTCTTTTTGTTCTCCTGGTTGTTTTCTTCCTGTTCTCACACCGCTACAGTCGAGAATTCAAAACACTCATTTTATAACACTCACCGTATACGCTAAAATACACCTAATATACATCACAATACTTATCCCACAGCGCTGCTGGGTTCTGCGCTCTGATTGGTCAGAAGAGAAGGTGTTGATTAGTTTTCTAGAACAGCAGCTCTGACAGTAGCGCAGGTTTATATTAATGCGCTCGCTCTGATACGTTATCGTTTCTATAGTAACGGCTCATTCACAGGGACGTGTACAGCAGACGCTCCACGTAAACGTATTGTTTAAAAAATCACTGATATGGTGAAGGTGTTTATAGACGTCTATGTAACATGTACGGAAGGAGTCTCCAGTGTCAGCGCTGTGTAACAGTCAGAGGTGAAGCTGTAACTTGAAGTTTTCCGACGCCTTCAGGACAGAGGAGTTTACGCTTCTTTGCGGTCTCTCGGTAACACGAAAACAAGACAAGCTGCGATTTTTTTGTCTTATTAACTTCTAGAGAGAGAGAGAAAAGAGAGACGCTGGTGAGGGGACGACTGTTTATAGCTGCTGTAACGTAAGCGACAAGAGGAACTGATTTGTTTCACAACATTAAACGTAACTATAAACAGATAAAAGTACGGTGTTTTCTTCATTCATAAATGTAAAAATTGTAGTTGCTGTGGTGTAAGAGGAATAAAACACTTGGGGACGTGCTGTTAGAGGAAAATAATCACCTTCCGGATGGTAAGATTAACTCTTATTTTCACACATAACACTGAGCTCTTTAAAAGAGCGGCGTGTAAAAACAATCTAAAAATAAATAAATGAGGTTTAATTATAAGATGCTCATATTTCATCATGTGCACATTCTGAATGTGTGTGTGTGTGTGTGTGTG
>JAKKZJ010000021.1:19374282-19386782 GCA_033441845.1 Pangasius mekongensis | reverse complement strand
CACACATACACTCACACACTCATACACACACACACACACACACACTCGTACACACACACACTCATATACACACTCACACACTCATATACACACACACACACACTCGTACACACACACACATACACTCACACACTCATACACACACACTCGTACACACATACACTCATACACAAACACACTCATACACACACACACACACACTCACACACACACATTTATAAAACACAAAGACACATTTAATACATATTCACATTTTGATAAGTTTATTAATCACCTTTTTATTCTTTATCACTGACACTGGCAGAGATATTGCACAATAATAATAATAATAATAATAATAATAATAATAATAATAATAATAATAATAATTTCCAGTAAAATAATAATAATAATTTTCTAACCTAATGGCTTTATATCACCTAAAAACACATCATGCAACATGTTTATTACACAATATTCATCATCTATAAACCGTTAGTGCGCTACAGGGTCGTCTCACATGCGAGGATTCATTCACTGATTCATTCACTGATTCATTCACTGATTCATTTCACTGATTCGATTCATTTCACTGATTCACCTGAGAAACGACACCAATAAAACACTTCCACGAGAAATACGAGCAGATTCACGGCTACATTTAAGGCTGTTTCCCCAAAACACTCGTCCTTTATAAAAGTTTTTATTCTTAACATCACTCTATAAACACTTACGCTAAACTTCACAGCTTATATCACCACGTTCACGTTTTGTGTGTTTGTGTTATTGCTGTTTAAAATGTTATTCATTGCTCACCCTGTGTGATAAATTAGCTGCTTGACATAACAAAAAAAATCTGTTTTTTTTTACTGTATATTATTTACAAATATATTATATTTCTACCTTCTTCTAGTCATCTGGATGAATCGTGTCCCTTTTCGCACACCGAAATGCGAAATGTGTTATAATACAGTCGGTCTTTAACATGCCCTAGTCTAGGAAACTTCCTCAGAACAAACACACACTAGGTTCTGAATGTGCTGCTAACAATAACAAGCTAACAGGCTAACATGCTAACTGTATAATCAACAATTCAGTTCAGTCAAGGTGATAAAATTATAATGAAATAAAAATATATCCTAAACCAAGGAGAAGACTGAGAAGTTAACGAGAATGTTGCAGCAGAAAAAAAGCACCTCTATTTTAATTTAATATAAGATTAAATTATTATTAAATTAAATTATAATATTTAATTTAAGATTAAACATTAAAATGCCAAATATTTGTTTTAAACTAAACACAAAGAGACATTTTAATTCTACATCCTTATTAATTTAATTACATTCATTACATTTAAACTGCAGGCGTCTGAATACACACACCTGCTCGCCTTGTGTGTGTGTGTGTGTGTGTGTGTGTGTGTGTGTGTGAATGAGGTTGTTGTAAAAGCAGCTACTACATTCAGATCACGTTGGCCACACACACACACACACACACACACACACACACACACACACACACACACACACACACACTTTCTCAGTGGAATAAAGTTCCTCATTCATGTTCAATAATCAAATAATTCTGTTACGGTTTTTCAGATTATAATAAAATAAAAATAAAAAAAGTGTATAAACACACAAAGAATTTCCCCCTTAATCAAAATATTTAGATTTAGGAACAAATAAATCAATAATGTAAAACAAAAGGGTTGTAGAAAAAAAAACTATGAAACAAATAAGAAGGGGGGAAAATAAAAAAAAAAAGAGAATAGAGATGTATATACATAGACACTGTGTATAATATTAGATAATAGTAAACAAATTAAAAAAAATAATAATAAAGAAGTAAGAAATGTAAAAAAAGAAGTAAACAAATCTGAAGGTTGTACAAATATAAATAAAAAAGGAAACATACTAATATAAAAATTTAAATAAAAGTGGTAGAAAATAAGGCTTTTTTAAAATAAGGAGAATAAATGTGTGTGTGTGTGTGTGTGTGTGTGTGTGTGTGTGTGTGTGTGTGTGTGTGTAGAGAGAGTATTTAAAAAATAAATAATAAAGTTAATAGTAAATAGGTAGTAAATGTAAAGGTTGTAAAAACCAAACAAATAAAAATGTAACAACAAATAAATAAATAAATAAATAAAATAAAAATAATTAAATCCATGGTGTAATTTAATAAAATAAATAATAAATTTAATATTAAATAGGCAGTAAATGTAAAGGTTGTAAAAACCCAACTAAAAAATAAATAAATAAATAAATAAATAAATAAATAAATAAATAAAATAAAATAAAATTAAATTAAATTAAAATAAATAAATCCATGGTGTAATTTAATAAAAATAAATAATAAAAAATAATAAGAAGAAAGAAGAGTAATTTTTTTCCTGTGTTCTTTACTAAGAATGTGAATTTAGGAGAAATATTTACTTGTCTAAATGTTTAGTTTTTTTTTATAAAATGTTTACGAGCTCATTCGATGTGAGGTTTATTATTCATCATTATATCTGTACTCGTGTATTTACATTAACACACATTAATGTTTTACTTTAACGGGTTTTAAACACAAAGCTATGATGCTAAAACACACAGTGACGCTCCACACGCAGCTGTACGACGCGACACACTCTTCACTTCCTAAAAGGGTTCTACACAGAACCTTAAAGAGTTCTAACACCGGGAATGTTTACAAAAATATCAGCGATGTTCACTTATATATATATATCAGTCAATCAAAAATCTATATTCAATTAAAAATAAAAACAGGAAGTGAAGAAAAATATTAGTTCACAATGTCAAAAACAGTAAATAAATAATTCAAATTTTCTCCAACAGAACAAATGAACAGAGATACATGATTCATTTACATATTTGTTCATTATAAATGTTCATTTTGGCAGCTGGTGAAGATATTAGCTGCCCGATAAAGTCGTTCTGACTGTGAGATGAGAATCTGCGGAGAAAAAAGAGCAGAAAATGTTAATAATGTTTGTTGACTCGCAATTTACGCGACAGTAAAGTAACAAACGCAGCGCGAGAGTAAACCAAGTGAGAGATGATGTCATAAAACTAAGCTGGACGAATTAAATCAAACAGTGCATTATGGGTAATGCTGTGGCCACTTCTGCGGTTTCCTCCAGGTTCTCTGGTTTCCTCCATGCTTCCTGTTTCCCGCCCAGCGTTCCCGGGATAAACTCCGGATCCATCTGACGTTAAAATGATGAAACCTGGATTTGTTCAGTTACCAGAACAAGCTGAAGCTACGCTCTTCTGCACTCAAATCTAGAACCTCTTTGGTTGTCTTCAAAGGTTCTAAGCTTCGTTATCTTCCCAAAAAACAACGTGTATTTGATATGAGGAACCTGAACTGATTCGCTAACAGTATGGATGAACTCACTCCGAGTCGAAAATGTCCAAAAGTCATCGTACGCAACATGTTTTTTAAAAAAATGTCACATTTGTCAAAAAAAAAAAAATTTAATCTGGTGTGTACAAACGTTTGGAAGTTTGGTGCCGTATGTATACAGATTTTTTCGAATCTCCTCAGCAACACACACACACACACACACACACACTCCGCATTGTGCTCATGGTCGTTACGATCAGTCTTCAGTGGACTTTATGTGCCAGACTGAACAGTGTGAGTCTTTCTTCCTGCTCTGAATGAGGCTCAGTCTCTCACGCTGCACATCTGCTCATTAACTCTTTAACTCATTAACCCCTCTGTAGTGCGCACTACTTAGGGCATGTTCTGTACCCTCACCCCCTGTCGTCTTTTTTAGACTTTATACTGATACAGCTGTAACATTTATTCTGTACATTTTAATAAACGCCATTTTATTTCTCCTCACTTGCTTAAAATAAAGTGTACATCATCTCTAAACGCTCGAGTCATGTAGTGCCTGTAAACACCTCTAGTGCCATCTAGTGGCAGAAAAGTGCTCCTGAAAGCTTACTGAATTAAAAAACTTTAGAATTACTAAGCAAGTTTTGTGTGGTTGCAAATGTATTGTGTTATAATAAATAAATAAATAGATAGATAAATAAATAGACTGACTGCCATTTTTTTTTTTAAATTTCTTTTACAAGTTGTAACTGTAATAATAAACATGCTAAAAAATTACAAAAGGAAAGATGTTAATACTGAATCACGCTTTAAATAACAAGTTTTGATGTTTATTACAAATGTTTTTTAATATTCATGTCATGGGGTAGTTAAGACATGTAATTTAGTTTGGAAGTTTGGAAACTGAACTTCAGCGTTCATCTGTGGAGCGTGAAAATCCTGATTCAGTAAGAAAGATAGAGAGAAAAAAAACATCTGACGGAGGAAATAAAAACAGTTCCTCGGAACTGAAGTCAGACTTTTGTTTCGGAGTAATTCATCAACCTCACAGCACACAGAGGGTGAAGACGAGCTACAGCAGCGTTCACATGCACATCGATATTCCGTGTCTGTATCCGGGCCGCAGCCGTATTCCGAATACTCTGTTTGTAACTAGGCCTGAGTTGCTGTTCCTAAACACCGAGCCTACAGCTACGCATCTGTCAGCACCCACAATTCCTTGCGGGCTGAGCTGCGCATATTTCTCCTTTCAGTGGATTTTCTGAATAAGGTGTTTACATGCAACACATTTATGACTAAATCATTCATATTCCAGGGACGAGAATTGGAACTTGGGGAACTCCGGCTGAGTAGCTGATGACAGGAATTAAACATCACTGTGATTATAAATTTGGATAAATCTTTATAAGGGAAAACGTGTCCTTTTACACGGCAGGTGATAAATCTCTCCGCACTTCCCCTATAAAAAGCACAGAAGATCAGAGATGTGGTAACCATAGCAACAGCAATTCCACAGCTAGAGCTCGTCCAATGAGGACTGTGATATTTGCATTATTTTAAACGTGCAGGCTGTGCATCAGAGAAACGTCTGACCAATAATAACAAACAAACAGTTTTTTTTTTTTAAAGCAAACATCTATGAGGATGATGAAGTTGAGAACTTTACTCTTTTTTTTATCAAGTAAATAAAGTCACGAGCCAATCATCAATCGGTGATTATTAGAGGACACGTGATTGGACGATGGTTTATTTCACATGATGTCACAACCCTAATCTTTACCACGAGAGATTTTTTTTGCATTATTATCAATGCGTTATGAACAAAAAAACAAGAAAATCTACACAAATGAGAAGAAATAAGGCATTTTGCTTCAGCGGCTCTGAGCCTGTGCGCTGCTCGAGCGATGTCTTCAGCAGCACCAGACAAACTCACTAAATTATTAACGTATATTTGACTTGACTTGCACTTAGCTTCCATTTCCACTGATCGATTATGAATTATTAATGAGACGACCTGATCAGAGGTCATTAAAATGCTTTAACCGTATTATAGACAAATCAGGATAAGCAACGTAAAATATATATCGTTAAGTTTACATATGAGTATATACACTGAGTGAGGGATATGTTTTCAGCAATGTAGTACTTTGCAACAAAACTGCGATAATATTGCAAACTGATAAAGAATTTATTTGTATTTAATTGTAAATCATTAAAAGTTTGAATTTTTAAAAATTGTATATTTAAACTCTGATCACAGTTCTCTACTGAGGCGTCCTATTTTTATTTATTTAGATTTTTTTTTTTATTAGGAGTTTTACAGTGTGTGGTCAGTAAAGAGTGAATCTGTGGCACAAATGGAAAGACTAATAATAGAAGAGTCGAGTCTCCTGATGTCCTAATTACAGATTCAGCACCAAAACAAGTGTATTATTATTCTACTTACACACACACACACACACACACTTCCTGCGACTGATGTAAGCACAACGGTAACACTTTAGCTTTCACAGGTTTTGTGATCACTGTACTGCCTGGTGTTTGTAAATCTGGGCCATAAAGTTGATGTTAGTGGTGTCTCAGCTCCTCCGTCTCTTATTTCCACTCCTGCCATCAGACCTGAGCTTGTATGTTTATACGGATCAGTACTGAATAAATGCTTTGCTAACTATATTAAAGCTGCTACGTTCCCCTCGGTACTGTTCTGTGATCGGTACGTGGCTATGCAGCAGAAGGACAAAGGACAAGGACACTTCGTTCCCTGGAGCTGTGAGGAACTCATCATGTATCCCGGTGCAGGATACACTGCTCCTCTGGCCCACTATACGCTACTGTATATCAGAGGTCTTCAGTCTTCAAGTACCAGTCTGGCTGCAGGAGTCACATCTGATTCCACTCGATTAATCAGTTCATCTCAGTCTCCAATCAACTACTAATTGTGCCTCCAATTTGGCTGTAATGAAAACCTGCACCCACACCGGCCGTTTTTTCTGGATAAGACTAAAGACTCCTTCTCTATAATAATTAATAATATCACAATCAAAATGGGAACATTGTGTGTAAAGTGGGAATACTCCCTGGATGGTCATCATACACATCCTCATTCACACCTAGAGGCGATTTAGAGTGGTCAAGCCACCTACGGGGAGGTGGGAGAAAACCGGAGAACCCGGAGTAAACCCACAGAGAGCAGAAGAGACAGACAGTAACCTGAGCTCAGGAGTTAACCAGGAATCCTGGAGCTGTGAGACAGCAATGATACCCGCTGAACACGGTGTCATTCCAATATACGCAATATTGTATACAATATACTAAAAGATGTTTAAAAAAAATGTACAGTTTATAGTTATGCTACGTTGTAAGTGAGAACAGGAACTAACATGTTTTGCGGTCATTCCCCAAGATTAAATGTAACCACAAACTGATAAAAGTATGACATTGTAATAGTTGGTGTGGTATAAGAGGAATAAAACACTAACTTCGGGGTGATAGTATTATCTGTGCTCCATAATTCATTTAGTATTTTACTATAACATCAACACACATAGTGGTCCATGCCTAGCCTAGCCTAGCCTAGCCTAGCCTAGCCTAGCTGGACAGTGGTGGCTCAGAGGTTAAGGTGTTGGGTTACTGATTGAGCCAATCGCCACCACCAAGCTGCCACTGTTGGGTCCTTGAGCAAGACCCTTAACACTCAACTGCTCAGCTATACACTTTCTCAGTTGTAAGTCACTCAGTGGTAAGTCACATAAAACCATCAGGTAAATATAAATAACACAACTTCTTATAATGCTTGCTTCTTTTGATGTACATACTGCTCTCTATTCTCTCACTGTTGCATGCTGGACCAAGGCATTATCTCCAGAAGAGTTCAATATATTATCAGTATTAACAACTTTCATGAGGTGCGCTCTACCTCAGTTCTTCTACTTGAAGGTTAATACAACATGAGCTGTTACCTTTTAATAACAGCAATAAAACTAGAACGCTGTAGGTTTTATGTCAAATAACATATTAGGGTCAGTTTTTATATAGTTCAATCCAATCTTCTGGGACTCCCAATAGTGCTCATCTTTGCTTTCTTATCAAGAAACCTAAAAAGCTGGTTCAGGTGTAAAATGTGGAAATGTGGACTATTTGTTGGGTCTGTGAAGATTGGATTGAAAAACACTGTCATAACTGTAAATGGACAACATAGCACCTGGTTTATTTCTTCATCCTGCACCTTCGTTCCATCTTCTTCTCCTCTGAGGTTACGTTGTCTGATAAGCCATCCCTGGTCACAGCTGGTCTTCTGTCTCGTCGCAATCTTTCACACGTTTTTTCTTTGACCTTGATGGCATCGCGGTGCTCTTTTTTAGAGAAATGAGAGGAGGTAGCACTTGTGAGAGGAAGAGAAGTCGGCCTTGAAGCTTGAGATAAATCAGTGTCCTTGAAAGGAGTAGTTTGTAGGGAGCATGGACTCTTGTATGCTTCCAGGACTAAATTTTCTGATCCATTGGTTGCGACAAGGCCAAGCCTCCTCGCCTCCAGTAGGGATGGACTACATGCTACATGGTTGAAACTGTCTTTGACATTTGTACTATCACCCACTTTTCCTGTTCCATTCCCTTTCTTCTTGGGCTTGGACTTGACATACCTCCTGGTACGATCTTTCCTTGGATAGTTATCACTTCTTTGATTGGTGATAGCTCTCATTTCATGATCAGAAGGATGTTGATGCTGGTTAAGCTTCAACGAAGACATTTGATTAGCACACTGCTCGACTAGCGAAAGAATACTGATGTCACTTGCTATACCGCAACTGCTGCTTGGAGAACGAAGCAAGGCTTGAGGACTTCCTGCAAGCTTAGCTTGGTAAAGATTAGCACGAGGCCACAACTCTGACATCTTCATTCGTTCAATGAAGGAGGTGCACGAAGGGCACAAGTGCAACTCCTTCGCACCATGTTTCAGGGACCCCTTGCAAGATTCACAAAGAGATTCTTTGTTTATGGCCAGCACAAACAAGGAACTCGTTCCAGAGCCAGGAGAACATGCTACAGGGGATTCCAAAATCTTGTTGGGTGTTGATGGTGAGTTGATATTGAATATTCGGAAGCATACATGACTTGTTGGGGTCCTCGGTTGGCTCTCTGGTGTAGTAACCACTCCAGCTTGGTGTTTCACTGTATCCACTGAGAGATGACCAACATCTACTTGACATGGTTTGCTCAATTTAAGGCCAGTTATGTTGTCTCTACTATGAGCAGTACTCAGAACTGCTTTACTTGGGAAATTTTCAAGATCCGTTATTTGAACTTTTTCTTCTTGACATACATCTCCATTATCACCATTGCTAATCTCTGGAGTTCCCATCTCTGCTTGGTTACCCTTGATTGTCCTATGTTTCATCCAGTTGACGATATCCATAGCCAGGGAAATTTCTGTATCACAAAGCTTCAGTAAGCAGTCCTTCCCTACCCAGTTACTCTGCAGAAAGTCATGGCTACCAATGAGGTCTACTGATAAAGGAGGTGCCAGATTCTCTTCTGATCCAATATGGAAGCTGTACATGGATAATGGGAGGTCTGGACTTGGCTGGCCAATAATGCTGCTTGGTAGATCCAGCTCATCATCAAAAATGGGGGTCATTTCAGCCTCACTGGGGTCATAAAATAACTCATAGAGAGCATCTCCACTGTATGTGTCCCTAGGGAATTTTCTGGAAAAAACTGGTGTTAGAGATTGCCCAGTGTGATCTTCAGCAGAAATACAATCACAGTAACCCTCATCACTGGTGCTTTCTTGGTTCTCACTTTTTGGTGTCACTGTATGACTCAGATTATTTTCTTGTTCTGTCATGTTTTTGCTTGTATCATTCTCAATGGGATATGCTGTCTTGTTTGAGGAGGGTGATACAGAAATTGGTGTAGAGGTTGTATTCATTTCTTGGCTTGAACTTTGACTAAAAAGAACAGTCCTATTGATGGTGTCCCACATTCCAAACAAGTCCAAGACTTCAGGATGAGCAGGTGATGCTAGTTGCTCCATGCCTCCCTGAAAGACAACAGGACTTCGCTTCAGAGTTTCGCTGGTGTCCCTGCTTGTTTTAACTTTTGGCATCCCTTCAAGAGAGACAAGATATTCCTCATCTGCAAATATCTCTCCACAACCGGCTTGAGAGCCGAAGCTTTTCAGTGACACAGCATCCTCGCATACGTTAGCACATCCTTCACTCGAGGAGTCGGAAAGTGTGTCGCTCTTTTTGCGAGAAGTCCTGGATTCATGGCATCTTGAGGATTTCTTAGTTTGTTTTGTTGTTGGTCCATATTCACGACATGGTGCACACGGTGACGTTGCTTTCTCACTATTGTGCTTTTTGTGGACGAAAAGGTCTTTGATGGCCTTTTTGGGCTTCCTAAGAAAGATCCTTTTCTTTGGAATGGACTTGGCGATGGAAGGCACAAACGGCACTTGAGGTGTCAGATTGCGGTAATCAATGATTTCCCGGTTGTTGGCAGATGTATACTGATTTTCATGTAGCAACCGATGAGTTGCACCAAATTCAGGAAAGCTAGCACTGTTAACAAGCCTGGTGTGATGATACATGGATGGTGAACATGCTTCATCTCTGTTCTCAGGACTTACTGGGCTATCTGGTCTAATTTCCATCACACAGTCGTGAGTTCTGCTCTTTTTAACATAATCATAGCTAAAGTCTTGAGTCCACCCATCGGAGAGACTGGAACTGATGTCTGGGGAAGGAATGTCCAGGGTATTTGGAGACAGTAGATTCTCTGAGGACACATTCGGATTGTTTTCATTGACAGTAATGTAAAACGAGGTGCCAGGGGAGCCGTGTCCCTCAGCACATTGACCTTTACTTGTCTCAGTTTTAGGACTTTTGCCCCCTTGAGTCTGTTTTTGGTTATTGGACAACTCCATATTCCCAAGACATATTCATAACTGTACATGGAAAAGACAAAATTAAAATTAGTGTTTTTGTTCCATGTAACATTATAATGAATTTTACTCCAATACGGGACATATCGAACAATGGAATTTAAAGATAAATAACTAAATGATATGCATATGCATGCAAATGGTAAGCATAAAATTCCAACCTCGCTGTCTTTACTTATTTATTTAGTTATTTTATTCAATTCAGTTTTAATGCTCCAACGGACCTACACTTTTTTTATCCTGACATTTAAATATAATCATTTTATTACTATAGCACTTGACTTATTTATTTGCTATCTGTTCGTCCCTGTAGGATTTTGAATGGGGGAATGGGATTAATCCAAACATAAAAAACAAACAAGCCTACAATTAATGTCAACTTAAATCTAATCACAAGGGGTTTTTTTTTTTAGATTAAAATGATTGTGTATTAAAATAAATTTGTACTCATTTTAAAGCAGAAAAATCTATTTTTAATTTTAAAAAATGTTGAAGGTGTGTGTCCTATTGCAGCCTATTGCTGTAATATCTTTATAATTAAAAGATTATCACTTTAAAATTCCTACTGTTGACCGTAAGTGCCATCACTGTTATGTTCATAAGCTCATTTTATTCATTCAGGATGTCATGGCTCTGAATTAATACAATAAAATAGACGGTTTGTAGTCGAGATTTAAAAAAAGATGTGAGAAATATTCTCAGTTAGGTTCCATATTTCCACCTCTAGCTGTTTTTTTATTTACATAATGAGCCAAGGGAAGGTGTGCTAACGGCTAATTGGTATTTTGACATTAAAATCTGACAGGATTTCATTCACGAAAAGACGTATTTACCTCAGAAAATCACGGATATGAATGAAAAACGCATACTTTCGCACTAAAACGTGTGTAAATGTAGTACACAGTGGTGGTAGTAGTAGTAATATCCGCACTGGTTAGTAGGCTAGTATGCTGGCTGAGATGAATCCCTCAGCAGTGACCGTTGAGAGGCTGCGCGTGACACTCGCTGGCGCAAAGTGGCGGGAAAATGGCGTTACCTCAGATCTCGTAAAATAGCGTGTTTGTAATAAAGGCGACATTACGGCGTCTTAGAGGCGTAATAACGACTGACAACAGCATTAAACGACCTGTCCATACCTGTAACACTGTCAGGAATTGCTGCACGCGCGCGGAGCAGGGAGCTGGATGCAATGTGGAAAGCCAAAGGGTTCAGAAACGCGTTAAAGTCCCACGTGTTTATTATTTTATCATTATATCTTACAAATAGTAGTTTGTATTTGAATCGGCACTGAAGTAAGTGTTTTAGAGCTTATTTATACCCGTCCTTTAGTGTTATGGACACCACTGCAATAGAAATAAAGACGCTAGAACCTAGAAACAATACGAAAAATAGCGATTAAAAAGTTTTGACGATTTATACTAGCGGTGGTCATTTCGATTCATCCCAGTGACGCGAATCTTTTGATTCCATTCAGCAAAGAAAGATTCGTTCAAGAGGTCGTCACTGCAGCCTGTAGCGCCATGATGTATCGGATTAGATCCACTACATCCTGGATGTTGTAACACGCATGCATCATAGTAAGTTTCGATAACATCATGAATGTTTATTCACGCATGCGCAAATTTATTTAGACAGGAAAGTGGCAGAAAAATGATGGATTGATCGACGGCTGAGACAAAATGTCGGTAAGTAATTCGTCTAGGGTTAGGGTTAGGACGTCCAGTACGTAGTGGCTTTAATCCGATACGTCAACGCGCTACAGGCTGCAGTGAGGACGCACTCGATTCCGTAGTGACCTCTTCCGTAAGTTACATCATTACACCAGTAGGTGGCGCCAGTGAGTGTTTTTTTCTTTTTTTTTTTTTTTTTTTAGATTAATTTATTATGAGTAAGTCATTGTTCCATTCACTCAAATATATTCATTTAAAAATGCAAAAAAAAAAAATTTCAAAAGACAAGTTTTAGTATTATGATTTATTAAACTTGGCACGTCCAGTCCACAAAGAGAAGGTCTGGTGAATTTATTTTAAAGAAAGACATTTCGGTCAGTGCAGGCTAGTTTTGAGAGTTCTCACGAATGAGGATACGAATATAATTGGAGCGAATTACGCCATTAACGACACGTTAGTGTATAGCGGATTACGCCATTAACGACACGTTAGTGTATAGCGGATTACGCCATTAACGACACGTTAGTGTATAGCGGATTACGCCATTAACGACAC
>JAKKZJ010000021.1:19297717-19311319 GCA_033441845.1 Pangasius mekongensis | reverse complement strand
ACGATGCTCACGGTGAAGCTGGCCCCGCTGCGCTGCGTGTGTGTGGTGCTGAGGTCGAGGCGGCCGGGGTCGATGGCGCCCAGCTCCCCTAAACACTCGCCACACAGCAGCCGTGCCTCGGCGTTCACGTCCTGACACCCCAACAGCAGAACCGTCACCAGCTCCGACAGAACCGGTTCCACCAACTCACTGTCCAACAGCAAGCGCAACACTGCTGCCTGTTACACACACACGCACACACGCGCACACGCACACGCACACACGCACACGCGCACACGTTTATGCACTAACAGAGGAGAACCATTCTATTCTCTGTAGTTTGCTCCAGCATCTTGACCCAAACATCCTAAATTTAATCAATCATAAATAAATAATACCACCACTACTTTATTATTTCATTTAAACAACAATAATTGAATTAAATAATTAATTAACTGGTTCATTAAATATTAATTTAATGAATCATTAACAACTTCACGTACGATCATAAACTGTATGGTTATTTTCTGTCGTATGTTATTATTAAACGAAAATCTTCCCAGGGAAATCATACAGGCCAGAAACCTCTGTGTGTGTGTGTGTGTGTGTGTGTGTGTGTTCCTCACCTGGTTCTTGTACAGCATCTCCTTCAGGCTGGTGAGGGCGTGGATGCGCACGTCGACGTTTTCGTGCTGAATTGCGCGCATGGAGAGCTGCAGCGCCGCCTGGAGGTCCGAGCTCTTCGACGTTTGCTGAACACATTCATTTAAAAAAAAAAAAACTTAAATTAACACATTAAATGAACATCAGATCTGAGATTTCACGTCGGCGAGAGAGTAATCCTTATACAGGCTCGGTCTCTAACGCCTGACGCTGAGCGATTTCTCACCTTCCTGTAGTCCTGTAGGACCTTATGGACGTCCTTCAGCTCCGGGTGGTCTGGAAGGAAGTAGATTTCATGAAGAAAGTCCTCCACTTCCTGTCTGGAATGAGAACACAGCTATAAATCGTTTTTCTTCTCCAGCCGCCGTAGCTGTAGCAGCTAAATTAAAGATTTACTTTAAAGTCTGAGAAGCAGAGGCTTTACTCGTGTCTACGCTCTCATCCTCATCCTCACCCTCATCACCCTCATCCTCCTCATCCTCCTCATCATCCACCTCCTCATCCTCATCACCCTCATCATCCTCATCATCCTCCTCATCCTCATCATCCTCCTCACCCTCATCATCCTCATCATCCTCATCATCCTCACCCTCATCATCCTCATCATCCACCTCCTCATCCTCATCACCCTCATCATCCTCATCATCCTCACCCTCATCATCCACCTCCTCATCCTCATCACCCTCATCATCCTCCTCCTCATCACCTTCATCATCATCCTCATCACCCTCACCCTCCTCCTCCTCACCCTCATCCTCCTCATCCTCCTCACACCCACTGTGACTGAAATATGACTCGTACCTGTTCTCCACGATGAGGTAGTGCATAATCACGGCCGTCTCTTTGGGCTGGACGGAGATGAGGGGCAGGAGAGCGACGATCACGTGACTCAATAACGGACCCAAATACGAAGGATCCAGACAACGGACGAAACAATCCCACGTCCTGACAAATAAAAATAAAAATAAATAAAGAAATTCAGGAACATTTTTGGGTAATTTTTTTGTCTTTATAATTACATGCATGTTTAACCGTGTTGGATGAATGTGAAGCGTAAGATTTAAAACAAAATCAAAATGTAAATTTAAATAAATAATATGCATAATATTTCAATATTAATTAACATTAAAATTAACATTAATAAAATAAACATTATCATACCATTTAAATTTAGTTATGACACAAAAAGTCACATAATATCCATAAATAATATCAATAAATTTTCGCATAAAAATTTTTTTGGGGGGGATTTTTTTAATGATAAATTTTTTTATTTTTTATAACTTTCTCAGACATTTTATTTTCTTCCCTTTCAGTGTTATAATAATTTACATTTGTAGAAATTAAATAAAAGTATAATTGAACATTACGAAAGTGTCGTGATGATGTTTTTGTTGATATTTTGCAAGCCGTAATAATGACACTTTTTTTTCCTTAAATCAGATCAATCCTGTCTGCTCAGGAAAAAGAAATCGAACCAAGAGCGATTTTTATTTTATTTTTTGGTGTGAACACAGTGTGTGTGTGTGTGTGTGTGTGTGTGTTTGTGTGTGTGTGTGTGTGTGTGAGCTGCGACTGACTGGCAGCAGAGTTGTGGGAAATCCTCTTTATATCTCAGACCGGTTCTGAGCGTCGTCATCATCTTCACCCTCACTGAGCTGATGTGCTTCGAACCCATCAGCTTCATCAGCGCCATCAAACTGTTCAGAGCCTGAGAAGAGAAAACAGGAAAAACCCAAGTGTTCTTCCGACACGTCTGTCCTGCACAGCGCTGTGATCATTGATGTTGTTGTTGTTGTTGTTGTTGTTGTTGTTTTATCACAGACTTGCACTCACCATTTTCTTCTTCTCCTTCTCGCCGGCGCTGGAGCTCAGCAGCTGCATGTTGAAGAACGCCAGGATGCCCAGGAGCTTCGGCTGCAGGTAATCGGCCTGCGGGACGACAAGTTAAACACTAAAACATCAGACACGTAGATTAGAGCAGAGACTGAAGATTTTTTTAAATCTTCAATAAGTTCATGGATTTATTATTCCAAAATATCCCACTCACCTGCTATCCACCTGTCTGTCTGCCTGCCCACTCACCTGCTATCCACCTGTCTGTCTGCCTGCCCACTCACCTGCTATCCACCTGTCTGTCCACCTGCCGACTCACCTGCTATCCACCTGTCTGTCTACCTGCCCACTCACCTGCTATCCACCTGTCTGTCTGCCTGCCCACTCACCTGCTATCCACCTGTCTGTCCACCTGCCTGCTTATATGTCTGTCCAACTATCTGCCTGCCTTCCTACCCATCTGTCTACCTTCCTGTCTACCTGCCTGCACGTCTATCTGTCTACGTGCCCATCTGTCTGTCTGTTTGCTCATCTGCCTGCCCATGTTACAGTGTGTGTGTGTGTGTGTGTGTGTGTGTGTGTGAGTGTGAGTGACATGTAATCGGGTCGTACCATTATCTCAGGACAGGTGATGTCTCTGGGCGCCTGATACGGATCGTCACTGGAGGCGAACGAGGCGAGGATGGAGAGTCCATTAAAGACCTGCTGGTAATTTTCTCCCAGACGCAGCAGCAGCTCATTGTGGAGGCCCTGAAAATCCTGTCTCAGTAAACTGCCCAACTCAATCTCCGTCTCACTCTACAGCACACACACACACACACACACACACACACACACACACACACACACACACACACACACACACACACCCGAGTGAGGAGTGTTTCAGGAGTGCGTCGTGTGTGAAGCGGAGAGTCGGATTCGTTAGCGGATTCTTCACGCACCTTGAGGTAGTGGAACGCTCTCTCCAGCTCGTCCTTGGTGCAGGAACACACCAGATGGGAGAAGATGTACTTGAAGTTGTTGATAAGGATTTCTCGCCGGTTGACGTTGAGCTGTTTAGCGACGGTGCGGATCAGAGCCGACGCCGTGGGACTCGCTTTCGCCGCCAGGTATGGAAGAAGAACCTGCAGTGTACGCTACACACACACACACACACACACACACACTTATTATTATGACAGTATTTATACCGTACATCTCTGCAGTTAAACATCCTTTAAACTGAAACTTTAAAAATAATGCGTGACTAATATATAGAGTATGAGTGAATGCTAAACTAAGACTGGATTAAATCGTAAAAATAAGATTACAGGGAAATGATTTAAATCATAGCATTAAAAACTCATGATTAATATTTTAAAGGAATAGTTTAGAATTTAAAAAACACACGACTACAGCCATAAAACGAACAGAATCTAGCGGCCACAGATCAGCGTAAAGCCGATGGTTTGGGGGTCGGAGCTCACGTTGAGGAAGCGGTTGAGGTCGGGGAAGTCGAAGGCGTGTGCGACGTGCGAGAGGATGTCGAGGGCGAGCTCTCTCTGGTGCGCCGCCTCCTCCTGTAGGGCCTCGCTGCTCTGATCTGGGGTACAGCGCAGCGCCATCATGTGGCGGGAGTGTAACGACTCCACCAGGAACTACACACACACACACACACACACACACACACACACACACACACACACACACACACACACACACACACCATCAGAGCGTTAGAGCTACACATGTTGAGATTCAGTTAAACTCGGTATAACAATATATCGGTATAGTTCTACTAAGGGAGCACTCTATAGTTCCTGAAGGAGTTCCTGCAGGAACTGGAACCGTTATGGATGATAAGAGAACAGTGATGTCATTACAAGGACATGGAGACTGACGCCGTTTTGCTTTGAAGTGCACACACACACAAGCACGCGCACGCGCGCGCACGCACACACACACACACACACACACACACACACGGGTCCTGTTTTGAATTTGCTGCTCGTTCAAAAAAAGAAAGAACACAACAGAAACCTTTGCCATTTCTGTGATTCTTATTTTCCCCTTACTTGCAAAAAAATACCATCTCTGCAAAAGGAATTTAAAAAAAATAAATAAATAAAAAAGAATAAAAAAAAAAACAAAACAAAAAAAAAAAAAAAACAGCCCTGACTCCAATAACGAGCGTGCGTACGTAACGAGCGTGTGTGTATAACGAGCGTGCGTACGTAACGAGCGTGTGTGTATAACGAGCGTGCGTACGTAACGAGCGTGCGTACGTAACGAGCGTGCGTGTATAACGAGCGTGTGTGTGTGTATAACGAGCGTGCGTGTATAACGAGCGTGCGTACGTAACGAGCGTGTGTGTATAACGAGCGTGTGTATAACGAGCGTGCGTACGTAACGAGCGTGTGTGTGTATAACGAGCGTGTGTGTGTGTATAACGAGCGTGTGTGTGTGTATAACGAGCGTGCGTACGTAACGAGCGTGTGTGTATAACGAGCGTGTGTGTGTATAACGAGCGTGCGTGTATAACGAGCGTGCGTACGTAACGAGCGTGCGTACGTAACGAGCGTGTGTGTGTATAACGAGCGTGTGTGTATAACGAGCGTGCGTACGTAACGAGCGTGTGTGTGTATAACGAGGGCAGTGGTAGCTCAGTGGTTAAGACGTTGGACTCCTGATCGGAAGGTCATGAGTTCAAATCCCAGCACCGCCAGGCTGCCACTGCTGGGCCCTTGAGCGAGGCCCTTAACCCTCAGCTGCTCAGGTGTATAAATGAGATAATTGTAAGTCGCTCTGGATAAGACTCTGCCAGATGCTGTAATTGTAATTGTAAATGTGTGTATAACGAGCGTTTGTACATAACGAGCGTGAGGCGGAGGTGAAGGTCGGACCTGACACACAGGGTTCCTGTACTGATTAAAGAAGCTCTGCAGTTTGAGGTTCCTGGCCGAGGCGAGAGCCTGAATCTCCGTGTGAGCCACAACAGACACCTGAGAGGATTTAGAGAGTAAACAGTGGAGCAGACGCAGCAGAGAGAACGACACCAGACTGCCTTCAGCCGCCCTGAAACACACACACACACACACACACACACACACACACAGTGAGATAGAGAACGTGAGAGAGAAAACCAGAGAGTGTTTTTACGATTATGCACATGTTTAAACTTTAACAACCGTGGTGTGTGTGTGTGTGTGTGTGTGTGTGTACCTGCCGATCTCCCCTGTCGTGAGGATGAGTGTGTGTTTCAGTTCGTTGCTCCTGGAGGTCTTTGCGTTTGTAAAAGCCTCCTTCAGCTGGGACACGAGCAGCTGTGGATGGAGACGAGATCTCATCATAAATCCTTAATTATAATAACACGCACCTACACACGCACACGCACACACACGCACGCACACACGCACGCGCGCGCACACGCGCACACGCGCACACACACCTACACACACACACACACACACACACACACACTAAAATAAATAAATCGGATGAGTTAAAAGACACAGAAAAATGAGAATATTAGGGCAGGTGAGGGTGAGGGCAGGTGAGCGTGAGGGGCAAGGCAGGGGAGGGGCAAGGCAGGGGAGGGTCAGGGCAGGTGAGGGTGAGGGGCAAGGCAGGGGAGGGTCAGGGCAGGGGAGGGTCAGGGCAGGTGAGGGTGAGGGCAGGTGAGGGTGAGGGGCAAGGCAGGTGAGGGTCAGGGCAGGTGAGGGTCAGGGCAGGTGAGGGTCAGGGCAGGTGAGGGTCAGGGCAGGTGAGGGTCAGGGGCAAGGCAGGGGAGGGTCAGGGCAGGTGAGGGTCAGGGCAGGGGAGGGTCAGGGCAGGTGAGGGTCAGGGCAGGTGAGGGTGAGGGCAGGTGAGGGTCAGGGCAGGGGAGGGTCAGGGCAGGTGAGGGTGAGGGCAGGTGAGGGTCAGGGCAGGTGAATATTAAACAGGTCTTGTGCTGCACCTCCTTGAGGAAAGCGTCTCCGTTCCAGTGCTCCAGCAGACTCCTGATGTTCTGGCTGAAGGACAGTCGAACGTTCTGGTGCGGATCCTCGATCAGATTAACCAGCGCCACGAGGAGGGACTGGGTGTCGGGGTCACGGCGGCTCACGTCCACGTGCTTACACACGTGACTGATGTTCTCTATAAACGCTACACAACAGGAAAATGTTTTATTATTAAACGTTATAAAGTTAAAGGAGAATTTCTCTCAGTTACAGTGACGTCGCTGTACAGATCACAATCTCTCCGTTTCGCTAAAATCTATCAGAGCACTGAGTCATTTACAGACTGTTGTTTATCTGACCTCGTTTGACCTCAGGCTCCTCGCTGGGTCTGAGCAGGGTGAGGAACGGCGTGAGGACGGACGCCCCGGCGGGGGACAGACGGACGGCGTGAGAGTCGGACAGAGTGACGCGCGAACAGAGGAACTCCGAGAGAGAACACAGATCCTCAGGGAGCACACGGAACTGAGAACCTTCACTCACACAGCACAGTAACTGAGAACCGACAGACGCCATCGCTGTCCTCACACGCGGGGAAACGTCCTGCAGTCTGGACCTACAGAGAGAGAGAGAGAGAGAGAGAGAGAGAGAGACGGAGAGAGAGAGACGGAGAGAGAGAGAGAGAGAGAGAGACGGAGAGAGAGAGACGGGGGAGAGAGAGAGACAGTGAGAGACGGGGAGAGAGAGACAGAGTGAGAGACGGGGAGGAGACAGGGAGAGAGAGAGAGAGAGACAGACAGAGAGAGAGAGAGAGAGAGAGAGAGAGAGAGAGAGAGACAGAGACAGAGACAGAGAGAGACAGACAGAGAGAGAGAGAGAGAGAGAGAGAGAGAGAGAGAGAGAGACAGACGAGTGTGCGTACGTGAGCGAGGTGTGCAGGAGGCTGTATGGTTTATCCCCGAGCTGATGGACGAGCAGGGGAAGTCCCCTCACTGCACTGAGGCGCTCCGTCTCATTCTCGCTCTGCAGCGCGCACTGATAAACGCTCACACGCCAATCCGCACTCGTCTGCTGAGGGAGGAGAGAGAGGAGGAACACGCAGCGCCCTCGCGTCTCCACGGCTACACACACACACACACAAACACAGAGAGAGAAACACACACGTAACGCCGTTTTATTTTCTATATGATCATATGATCAGGATGTATAGATATTGAACGCGTGCGCCTTACAGTAAGCAGGAGCGAGTCTTTTCGACAGTCCAATCAGATTAGCAGGAAACGAAGCCGTCTGATAGGCCGAGACGGAGGAGTGTGTGTTCACCCAGGGAATCGACAACAACGCACACACACTCCGGTACAAACCGCCGTCAGTCGGACTGTTAACTGAGAACACAAAGTAATGATGTCATGGCTCAGATGGACAGTATGAAGAGTCTTGGCTTAAAAACGTACATTTTTAAAAATATCTTACGCAAAAAAAAAATAAGACGCTAATGACGTATAAAAGATTTTCACCCACCGGTCAGGTAGACGACGGCGTCCAGGACGCGGACCGTTCTCTCCACCATCAGCTCCACGTCCTCGTCAGCGGCGTCGGCCGTGACGGACAGACACGCGTCCACCACCTGACACAACGTCCTCGACGTCAGCCACACCAGCTGCTGGGTGTGTGTGTGTTTCCCTCCGGAGTTCGACACACACTCACTGATACGATGGAGGAAACAGACGGATGACGTTACATGCAAAAGTTTGCACGCCCTTACTTTACAAAAATGGTTTTAAAAACCATTAACACAAATAGCGAAAAGATCAACATGATGATTCTGACAGAATGAGATTAATTCTATTCGCCTTTCTGTTAAATCCCTGTCTCTCGTTTCACGTCATGTCCTTCTCCGACTGCTCAAGAGCTTGAGCCTGTTTGAACTTTTCATGACTTCAATTAACACTCAATGACACACAAATACATTAACGAGCTCATGTTGGGGGTAGGGGGTGTAAACTTTTGAGTGGACTGAGACTCGGTTTCTTTAACGAGATTTCAGTCAGAAAACACCATCAGCTGAACACAGGATTGTTTATTTCATCTGAAAACAAGGTGGGAGGGGGTGTACAAACTTTTGCCCACTACTGTGAACAGGTTGAATGGCAGACAGACAGACGTGTGTGTGTGTGTGTGCGTGTGTGTGTGTGTGTGTGTGTGTGTGTGTGTGAGAGACCTGGAGCAGACAGCAGCGAGACGCAGGATGGTGACTAATCCCTCCAGAACACACACTCGCTGCTCGACTCCATCACACGTCTTCAGCTGCGTGATCAGCTTCTCCATCCGATCATCTACTGCGGCCCAAACCTCACTCCTGCTCCTCATCTCCACCTGACTGCACACACACACACACATATATATATGTGTGTGTGTGTGTGTGAGAGAGTAAATTGGATACGGGATCGGGAGGAGGTTTATCCGTACCCAGGCTGAGCTCGTCCTGACGCGGTGGAGGGAGACAGGTGTGATCTTTTCGCCGGGATCTCCTCGTCACCTGAGCTCGTCTCGACACGCTCGCTCACGCTGCTCTGCTCCTGTAGAGCTGCGAGACCTTCAGCCTTCAGCGCCACACACACGTACCCCTCCACATACTGCAAACAAACACACCTTTATTATTATCATCATTATTATAATCAATATTATCATTATTGTTGTTGTTGTTGTTGTTGTTGTTTACTTCCTGGTGTGTCCGAGCCCCGATGTTGGTGATCAGGGCTCTGCAGACGTCCGTCACTCTCTCTTTCCGGATCGAAGCTGCGGACTCGTATCCCGGCGGCACGCACTCCAGGACGAAGCGGAAAACCTCGCACAGCGTCGTCCTCGCCTCCTTCACCTCCGTCCTGTCCACAGCGCCGCTGAGGACGAGCGCGTGCAGCGCGTCCATCAGCAGGTCGAGGTGGACGCGCCCGAACCGTGCGTGCGCGCCCTTCTCCGTGACGAACACGCTCCGCGTCAGCGCCTGGAACTCCGCCGCGTACGTGCGCACGTCGGATTCCTCACAGGAGACGAACGAGTCCAGGAGGGACAGATACGCCGTGAAGAACGTCTGCTCGTGGTTTACCGGAAGTCCACCCAGATTCACGATGCGTCTCAGCGTCGTCATGGAGACGGCTTTTAACTCGGGGACGCCGTTCGTCAGGACGAAACAGGACGCGTCCCAAATCTGGCCGACTTCCCGGGGAAAGAAGACGCCCTGCAGTACGTCGGTGAGGACGGTCAGCGCGGTGGATAACAGCGCCTGAGACGACGCGGGAGACGCGAGCTGGAGGACGGACGGCGTGAGATACGCGGCGCTGTGACACGCGCTGACGCAGAAACGCCGCGGCGTCACGGGCCACTGCGTCCGGCGTGAATCCGACGCCCTGCAGATGGTGTGCGCGAGATCCTGCACTAACCCGATCAGCTCTCTGACCAACACTCCGAACACCACCGGACTCCTCGCTCGGAAAAGCTGGAGCAGGGAACACACGACGGAGCCGATTTTAGCGTGCAGAATTCCGCAATCCGGAGCGGCGGCGATCCGCAACACGCGCGTGATGATCCACTTACTGAAATCTGAAACAGCACAAAGCTCTCAAATAACTTTATATAAAATAAAAAAATCTTTTTCAAATCCAATTTGCATTTTATAATAAATAATCCGGAATTCTTAATAACGTGAGTGCAAAAGTATTGGCACTCTTTCTATGCTTCTTATTTCTATGCAATGTAGAAAAGAACATTATATCATCCTCTCCATCCCTCCATCTTTTCTCTCATCCCTCCATCCCTTTCTTTCATTCCTCTACACTCTGTCTGACATCCTTCCTTTCCTTTCCTTTCCTTTCCTTTCCTTTCCTTTCCTTTCCTTTTATTCATTCACTTTTGGTGCATTTTGTCCTCCCATTCATCCCACCATCTTTTCCTGCTGTCCGTTCCTTTCTCTTCATCCTTCTATCCTTTCTTTTCCTTCTAAGCTTTCCTTCTTTCCTCTATCACTCCATCCTGTCTTTTTTTCCCCTATTCCTCTACGCCTGGTCTAACATCCACCCTGCATTTTTTCCCCCCGCTCACTTTCTTTCTTCCCATCATCCCACCACCTTTCTCTACCTTTCTCTCCATCAATCTTTTCTTCCTTTCACACCTTCATCCTTTTTTTTCCTTTCTTAATTTCATCCATCAATCTGTTCTTTCCTTTACATCCCTCCTTCCTTCTCCTTTTTCCCTACATCCATCTTTTTTTTTTTTTACTTTCTTTCTCTCTCATTTCATCCCACAGTCTTTTCTTCACATCTCGCTTTTTTTCTACCTTCCCCCCTCCATCATGTCTCTCTTTCATTCCTCCATCATTCCCCTCATCCCTTCATCCCCGTGAGCGAACTGACCGCTGCAGCCGCTCTGCACGTCTCTGAACTGCTCCGACTGACACGCCGGGTTTATAAACATCAGCGACGAGGATTTAATGATGTGCTGAACGAAGTCCAGGAGCATGACGCAGGCCGGTTCCGAGCTGCTCTTCTTGCACAGCTCCAGCGCCACTGAAACCAAACGGAGCACAAAACACGACAACGTTGTTTTTCACGTTATGAAACTTGAGGATCTGTTCGTGGTCCTGAAGCTCCACGGTTTTAAAGCAACACGTCTGCTGGAGTTTCACAGGAACGCAGAAGAGCAACTGTCCTCAAGCCACATATCCATTACACTGTTCTTAAACTTCAACTAAAATTAGGCTTTTACTTTAGAAATAAATCTATTTTCCCATCAGAAAGTATCTGGTGTCTACAACATTTTTATCTACACTTGATTACGGAGATATTTTGTGTCATATATATTTATATTACATTTATATTACATTTATATTATGTATATTTCATATTATAACACGCAATATTTTAAAAAAATCAGACGCCCTTTCTGATCTACGCCTTGTTATTTATTGTGACTCTAAAATTAGTCACTGTTCTCTTTATGCTAAGCCTGAACTCTGCAGGAACTCTGCAGGAACTCTGCAGGAACTCTGCAGGAACTCTGTATACACCAAATTACAACAGTCAATGACACGTTGTGCTTCTTAACGTGCTAATCGTTGTTGCATTTTAAAACGACGTTGTTGCGTCTTTAATCGTCGCTGCGTTTTAAATCATCGTTGTCACGTCTTTAATCGTCGCTGCGTTTTACAACGTTGTTGCGTCTTTAATCGTCGCCGAGTTTTAAAACGACGTTGTTGCGTCTTTAATCGTCGCCGAGTTTTAAAACGACGTTGTTGCGTCTTTAATCGTCGCTGCGTTTTAAATCATCGTTGTTGCGTCTTTAATCGTCGCTGCATTTTAAATCATCGTCGTTGCGTCTTTAATCGTCGCTGCGTTTTAAATCATCGTCGTTGCGTCTTTAATCGTCGCTGCGTTTTAAAACAACATTGTTGCGTCTTTAATCATCGCTGCGTTTTAAAACATCGTTGTTGCGTCTTTAAATGTCGCTGCGTTTTAAAACATTGTTGTTGCGTCTTTAATCGTCGCTGCGTTTTAAAACGTTGTTGTTGCGTCTTTGTCGTTGTGTTTTAAATCGTCGTCATTGCATTTAAATCGTTATCATCACATCTTTAATCATTGTTGCGTCTTTAATCGTCGTCATGTCTTTAATCATTGTCGTTGTGTTTTTAATTGTTGTGACTTTAATCGTCGTTGTTGCGTCTTTAATCTTCTTGGCCAGGTGACTCTTGTAAAAGTGTTTTATCTCAAGATTGTAATTTTAAGTTTTTTATAATTTATATACCTCTGTTATTATTTACTGTTACTGAAAACTATTATATTTCATATGATAAAATATATGGATTTAGAAATTGTTAATTTTTTAAGGTTTTTACTTTTTAAATAATGAACTTTACTCTGTTTCTTACCGACTTCTACATCAGTCAGGATCCTGTCAATGAACTGACACAGAATCTGCCTGGGTTTCTGCACAGAGCTGTTATACTCCTCTGAAGTGGCACTGAAAGAAAGCAAAACTCTTTCAGCAGTCTGAAGCCAACATTAGTGTAGAATTCAGAATATAAGAAAATAATAAACACAGATAAACAGATAAACAGATAAACACACAGCTACCTGGCTAGCTCCTGTAGAGCAGGAATCATTGCAGACATCTCTAACCCTGGCTCCATTTTCCCTTAAAATTACTAAACACATCCGAAAATGTCCGAAAATGACCTGTCTAAGTCTTAAAGAGTGTCTAAATTTCAACTTGAGTTAATAAAAAGAACAATTTTCTGTCAGGAATCTCTATACATTGTGTTTGTTTAGCATTAGCTCCCTCCCTCACGCGCGCCTCCTTACTTTTCAAAACTCTTCCGCCCCAAGTGTGAGAGGTGAGAACGGCGGCCGGGGAGGGACACACGACCCGCCGTCCTCCTATTAACGAAACGCGATGTGGCTTCCCGGATAGTTTTCAGTGTTTTAGCTAGTTAGCATTTAGATTACCTTTTATCTATTAAAATGGGAATCACGAAATTAGCAGATTTGATTCGTGGTGACGCTCCAGGTTCGATAACTTACAAAGAAATCGGAGATTACACTGGTAAATCCTGTTATTTAGCTCCATTGTGCTAGCTGAAGCAGACTAGCCTAGCTAACCCAATGCCTTATAATGTAAACATTAGCTAGCTAACTTTATCTGCTAATGTAAATAGCTAATTAAACTGATTTTCTCTGATAACTGATGTATAATAGACTATTTAGGTTAGTAACTAATTAACCAATGTGCTTTAAAGGTCAGATCACTAAACAGACTACAAAATTTATATATATATATATAAAAATTATAACTTTATTATCTTACTTTAATCATCATGTCTGTTTGTTTAAGGGAAAATAATTGCACTTGACACCTCCATTATTGTGAACCAGTTCCGTTCAGCTGTTCCTAATCTGAATTTAAGGTAAGAAAAATAAATAACAACAAATAAACCTTTCATCATCAGATACAGATTTAAAGTTTTATTCTGATGCTTTAGTTAAATATGACTAGTTCTAATGTCCTTTATAAATCTTTAACACACACATTAGTGAAACAGTAATAAAGATATTTTTAATGAAACCTCCACTGACAGTCTTTCAGCCTTCAAGCTCCAAAAAGTTCATAAAGGAATCGTAAAAGTAATCCATGTGACTCCAGGGGTTTAATCCCA
>JAKKZJ010000021.1:19215641-19228388 GCA_033441845.1 Pangasius mekongensis | reverse complement strand
TGTTTGGAATCTAAAATGTTTTTGTACTGAATCAATAATGTAGAAGTCAGAAAATAAACATCTATAACAAAGTTTGTGCTAAAAAAAAATAGGGCACCTAAAACTTGTGCACAGTACTGTACATTTCCAAGTCCAGCAGATACAGGACCTCTCGCAGCAAATGTCTCCCTGGACTGGGATTTCTGTCTCCAAATGGCTCTCTCCAGATGTACAAAGGCTCAGATCTTCCTGGAACCTCCACTTTGCAAGGGATAAAGGGTGGCTGTTAGCAGAGAACACACTGAAAGGGTGTTGAATCGGTAGACAAGTGCTTCAAGGGATTCAATTAACGTAACTGCAAAGATACCCGCCAAGTTCCTGGTTCAGTCTCTCCACTTTCCAATATACTCTGGCCAGGTAACCAGAGATGAGGATTACATTATGGCCTGATGCTCCATTAATGATCTCCACAATTAGGATTTAAATTGAATGCCTCTTTATGAGATGTAGTCCTATCTGTGTTATTTCATGCTCCCTTCAGCAGATACCTCGTCCTATTACGCTGTGGCTGTAGTGCGAGCGGACTCCAGTGTGACCTGGGAAACACTGATAGGCAAGAAGTCATGTCACACCGGTTTGGGACGTACAGCAGGCTGGAACATTCCCATGGGTCTCCTTCATGAGGACACCAAAGAGTGTGATTTCTGTGAGTCAGCTCAGAGTTTGGTATGAAGAGCATGCTGAATCTTCACGTATTCATTTCTGTCTTTTTTTTTTTTTTTCATAGCAAAGTACTTCAGTGAAAGCTGTGCACCTGGTGCAGATCCAGAATCAAATCTGTGTAAATTGTGTAAGGGTGCTGAAGGTATCAGGGGGCTAGTAGACAAATGCAAAGCCAGCACTGCAGAGCGCTATTATGGCTACGCTGGAGCCTTCAGGTACGATTCACATCAATCCACATAAGAATGATTGCAAACAGTGCCGCAGCTACCACTTATGTATTATTTAAAGTGATCTCAAGACAGAAGGGCTACCTAGCTAACTCACTCATGCTAAAACAATCTGAGAGTAGCACCAACGGGAAAAAAAGGAAAAGAAAAGAATCCAATTTTCACTATGAATTTAGTCTCTTGTTATGTCAAGACAGATACTTCATTTATCTGCTAGAAGGAAACTTAGCTAGCTAGCCTAGAAGATTGTTGCAATGAACATCTTCAGCTGGGACACATGAACAACTCACCTTTCTTTATTTAGTCTTTCAACTTGCTAGGTGGACTGATGATGAAAGCCTGATGTGGAACATACATTACTGTTTAGACTCCTCTGGTTTGGGAATCATCAATTTTGGTCATTCTATGGAATCAAAAAATGATCTGGAATAGCATTATGGCCATTTCCATAGTTGTAATAAGCTTAGGTGTGAGAATTAAGATATAGAGAAGCAATCACTAAATCTGTGATAAAGTCTATTAATTTGAGAGCAGGTCATGTATGGGACTAGCGAGCATTTAAGGATATCCACTTGGGCCCGAGGCCACCGTCTTGTCTCACTGATCGCCTGACTAACACTCAATTTTTGACCCAAAACACCAATCCATATTAGCTTAAATGATAGGCTAATAACTCTCCAGCAATCCTATAGAACCTAAAATGTCTTATAAAAGGTTGTTTCAGTGAGATTACTGCTGAACTGGAGTTTGAGTGTTTGTGTCCTGCAGGTGTTTGGCTGAAGGTGCTGGTGACGTGGCCTTTGTTAAGCACAGCACTGTAGCGGAAAACACAGACGGTAAGTCGGAACTTGAATAAATATTAATGTTTAAGGGCCATGACGGGGTGGTGTGATGAAGTGGACTTACTGTTACCACCCCAAAGTCGATTATTTTCCTATAACAATAAGTCCTCAAGTGTTTCATTCCTCTTGACAATGTTTGACAATGTTTAACCTATGAAAGATCATGTTGGGCTCCTAAGTGGTGCAACAGAAACGCATTCACCCTGTCATCTGCTACCCGTGGCATTCTCTCTCTCTCTCTCTCTCTTCTGGCCAATCACAGCGACACCAGCCAATCATGACCCACGATCCAATCATGTTGGGCAGATAGCACTTTCCTCCGTGTGTGTCACGCCACTCTGTGATGCAGCATGAGCAGCAGTTCGAAAAGATGTTACTAGATGTTAAGCACAGATTGGCCAAGAATAAATTAGAGAGAAAATCTGGGCTGAAAAAAAAAAAAGAATGATGTCATACTGTTTATCCATTTATAGTTGCATTTATTGTTGCAGAGTGACTGCAAAAGAAGTTAGTTCCTGTTCTTACTCCTGTTATAGCAGCTATAAACGGTCATTCCCTCACCAACTTCTCTTATTAACATCTCTCTTAAAAAATTATTAAAAGTGTAATATTTCCTCAGCTTCATATTCATGAAGAATTCTGCTTCTCTCTCCAGGCAATGGACCAGCGTGGGCTAAGGCTTTCAAATCATCAGACTTCAAGCTCATCTGTCGTGGGGGCTCTGCTGAAATTACTGAATATGAGAAGTGTCATTTAGCCAAAGTTCCAGCTCACGCCGTCGTCACTCATCCAGAGAAACGTCATGAAGTGGTGTCGTTCCTCAAGGATCAGCAAGTGAATGAACACAAAAAACACATTTAATCCATATTCAGATCAGGTTTTATTTCTTTGAAAAGAGCATTTAAACAGGGAAATTCATGCAGATCTAACTCCCTTTTGGATTTTTTTCCCTCTTTCTGTATTTCAGGCCGGGTTTGTTAATTCCAGCTCTTTGGTCATGTTTAACATGTTCAAGTCTGAAGGCTTGAATTTACTCTTTAAGGACTCTACTAAATGTCTCCAAGAAGTTCCACCAGGACAAAACTACAGGGAATTCCTGGGTAAAGAATATATAACAACGATAGACTCGCTGCGAGGGTGTGCCAGCAGCAAGACAGGTAGGAATGCCAAAAGATGCGTATTTAACAGTAGAGTCTACAGAAGGAACAATATGACAGCTGCTTATCTGTAATATAATGACCCAAACATTCAGCGTCACTCTTCTCTCTTTTTTTTTTCCTTCACAGAACTGGAGAAGGTCTGTTCCATCCACTCCTGCCAAAAGAAACTCTAAATGCTCCAGTTTGTCTCAGACATTCTGTCCTGCATTTACTTTTGTGCATGAAGCCAACTGTAGGCAACTTTCTCACCTATTTACATCAGCAACAGATTAATTGTAAATAGGTGAGAAAGTTGCCTACAGTTGTAATGTAATCTCTGCCTAAAAATTGGGTCTGTGTATCCATAACCCATGCATGACCATTGCTTCTAAAAATGCAAAAAGACAAATCCATCCTTCTGATGGTAGGAATTAATTCATATAGGATTTCTTCTTTCCAGCGGTGAGACACGTCCTAGTCATCACCAGGAGTAAAGTGACGAAACTTAAGCACAAATTCATCTATATTCTTGAAACTCTGTGACCACCTGAATTAAATATTATACTTTAAACATTCACTACATTTTAATATCAATATATTTTAACTCTCACAGCTTCAAAAGCACTTTGCTTTGCAAAGCTGATGAAGAGAAAAAAAAAAGAAATGTGTGTACCTTGTTTTTGGTGGTTGGTTGGGGAAACTTTCTTGCACTCCACTATTATTCCTGTGGTTCCAGAATACCACAGATCCCACTAATTTCTCCTAGCCTCAGGTGATACATCCTTTGGTTGGTTATTAGTCCAGTCTCTGCTTCCAGAGGTGGACCAGATGTTTGGTCTGGATGATGGTGTCACTGAACACAGTGTTCATGGATTGCTATAGAAGGACGTATGAGCCTTATGGAGCACAAAAGTCCATATCCAGTATTACTGGACACCATCTTGGGTCTGGTATGATGACACCTTGCCAGTAGCCCTCACCACTCCATCACCCTGGATTTACAGACACAGCATCTCTTGGGTATAAGGACCCTACCATGATGCCAAGAACTTGTCAGGGCCATGAGATCATCACCCGGCTGGAATTTGAGCCGGTTGTATTCTCACTTCTGCTGCTGCTGCCAGACCTTATCCCACCCTCAGTGCTTCTGGCAAAACAATAGCTTGAAAGTTTGTGGAGGTGTAAGGCACTTCATGTACTTTAAATAGGACATATGAGAGGAGGACTTCTTGGCCACCAAGCTTTGAAGTAGGTGTTTAAGTATCTGAAACAGTTTACCATTCTGTCTGTTTGTCAGATGGAGTTGCACCTTGCTAAATTCGGTCATTAGTTGGGACATGAAGGCCATGCAGCGTGGAAACCAGGGTACCTGGTTCTGTCCTGAACTCAGGTTACTGTGCATGGGGGATTTTGCTTGTTCTGACTATGTCTGCATGGGTTTTCTATTGGTTCTCTGGTTTCCTCCCAAAAACATGCCAATAGGTGTACTGGCTACACTAAATTGCCCCTAGGTGTGAATGAGTGGGGCTCTGTGATGGACTGGTGTCCCATCCATTGTGTATTCCCAGCTCACGCCCAGTGTTTCCAGACAGAGTATGGATCCACCACCACCCTGACCACAGACATTCTACCATCTCAGGGTCTTACGTGGCGTAATGAACCAACATCAAGATGTGTATGTGTTATCCCAGGTGTAAATTGGCAGGTTTACCTTTGAGCTTGGTAGCAACCTACAGCTTGGTCCAATTCAACTACAATAAACTGTGTCCTGTAGTGGCAGAGAAGGTGATCATCAATGTGTGCCTAGTTAGTGTGGTTGGTTTGTTCACTTGCAGGGTCTCCTCTGTGGTCCTCCACCAAGAGAACCAGTTGAGCCATGGTGTAGTTGTATGAGGTGCGGCGAGTCAAAGCTGAGTTCTGGTCTGGGAGAAAGAGCATTGATACCATGCAGCTGTCCCCTGGCCTCTTCATATTTATTAAGATGGAGAGGATGTCCTGGGTGTTGCTGTGTGCATGGGCTACTGGGAAGGTTCTAATGGAAGTAAGCATGATCATGCTTCTTGGTTCCACCACCATCAGGACCCTGGTTACACAAGTTCCCTTCATTGTAACTACCTTGGTGCTGAAAGCTAAAACCAATTTTTCTTCCCAATGTTGAGTGCCAGGTCTAAATACATCCTGCCATGGATGCATGAAGAGCTGCAAGGTGCCAGTCCTCTCACAGAGATGGTACAACATTTCCAACAGAATTTTAATTGTGGTGACCTCCTTCTGCTAGCAGTGGTGGCTTCTCCACGCTCCATGGTTTCCAGACTCCCCACTCAGCGTGGGCCAGATCTCCAATGGCATGGAAAGCGATCCATAGATACCTTCTGTGCCACTTCAACACGTCAATTTGCTCAGTTGCATTCGGCGTACAGCGTGAACAAATCTGATAACAATTAAACGATTCAAATGAGTCTCGTAATTACACAGAGTTCTCTTTCTTGCTGCTTATCAATATTTCAATATTTTGCTCCTTTTCTTGTTTACACGGTGAGGAGTGTATTAATATTAATAAACATTCATGGTCTGTTTATGAATATTAATGAATTTTAACCAAATTGACAGAAAAGATGCAAAACTGGAGAGGTAGAAATACCCAGGCATCAACAGTAGAACAGAACGCCTACCATTAAAAATACGTAGCACCTTTAGAACGGAAAAAAAACCCTGGAATATTAATTAAACAACAACAACAACAACAACACGCAAATCAGTTACTTCGTTTACTATTTTTTGTATTTCTGTACCCTCTTTTTTTTTTGCTAGTTTTGTTTTTCTTTTGTTTCTTACTTGCTGTTTGTTTTTGTCCTGTTCGATGTGGTCATTGTTCATATTATTAAACAGTATTTAAATTTTTAAAAATGACACACACACACACAGTTTGTGTGTGTGTTTTTTTTTGTTTTTAATAATAATAATAATGTCACTCAGATGCTCAGCGCGAAGTATTGACACCCATCTAACATTCACACATTCATCAGTGGATCATGGATCATCGCAGGAGCTCCACGCAGCAGATACACAGTCATCGGGACGGCGGTTTATTCTCGGTACAGCAGTGACGTAGTTCGGCTGGAACGTTGATCGTGATGGCGGAGATTAGCAGCAGGTTACGTCTGGAATGTTTGTTTGAGCTGCTGATGTGTGACACGTGTTATAAAGCTATTTTTACTTTGTAATTACAGTCTTCTTGTTACTCATTTAGCTGTTATGTGAAATAAAATACAACAGAAACTTGAAACCGAGTTATTTTGGGATGTAGTTATTTATAATGAGTGGTGTCGAGGTTATAAATTTAACATCAGCAGGAAAACATTTGGCACAACACTGGCAGGACTGTTCCTATTTATTTATTTATTTATTTATTTATATTTATATTTATATAAAAAAATATTTTTAGATTTATCATATCACAGAATTTAGGCACAAATAAAACACCGACAGCGTCAATTTATTTACATTTGCATCATTTATGAATGTTATACAGAAACGTGTTAAACATAAACCGAGTTATAAACGATTAAATCCGAAAAGAGCCGAACTCGGCCCGATTCAATATGGAGGACGTGCTGACGTATTGGGGTGGCGGAACCCCTCCCTCAAACCCCCGCCCCCCCCCTTCCCGGCCTCTAACCCGGAAGTGCCCATGCGACTTCGCGAACATGACCCAAATAACCCGGAAGTACACATAGCGGCTTATTAAGCAGCTTGAATTTGTTTCCCACCCGCATTCTGACAAACCCCGCCCTGCTGCTCCAGGATTGGCTGATGGAGCAGATGACGAGGGGCACGCTGATTGGACAGTTCTTCTAAACGGACACATTCTATAGATATTCAAATAATTTTTTTTTAATCTTGCAACAAAACTGTAGAAATCAAAGTGTTTTTAATAAATAAATAAATAAATAAATAAATAAATAAAAATTGCGGAGTTTATATTACTATATATTATATAATCTTTGGTTTCTGCTCCATTTATTTATTTATTTATTTATTTAATTTGACTGTAAATCTTAGTAAATATATCTCGTTTAATATTTCTCTGATATTTTCATTTATTATATAAACATATAATATTGTATCCACTGCAAATTTCAGTAATTTATTTCAGTATTTTGTAATATTTTATTTATTGATTACTGTCATGTTCTTTATTTTTATTTTATGTTGCTTTTTGATATTTATTTTATTTCCAATTTTTATAGTAGTCACCTATATTTTTATTACATTATATCATTATATTTGTGTCAAAATCTCACCTATTTCATTATTTTCTAATATCCTGATTTATATATAATATATAATATAATTATAAATAACTGTATTTATGTTGATTATATCACATTTGTTATAAAAATCTCAGCTACTTTATTAAAATTTAAGTAATATTTTGACTTATTTTATGTGATGTTATTTATTTTTATGTTGTTTTTTTATTTCTTACTTTTCTTTCTACTCAGTATTTGAGAACAATCACCTAATTATATTATATCATATTATATTAATTGTAAATTTCAGTAATTATATTTCCTTATTATCTAATATTTTTACTTATAATTTTACTTATAATCATGTTATTTATTTTTAATTAATTTATTTTTATTTCATTTCTGTTTGATAAAAAATATCAGCTACTTTATTAATATTTAAGTATTAAATATTCTGACTTATTTTATGACATTATTTATTTTTGTTTTGTCTCTAATTTTTCTTATTATATTATATTATATTAATTGTAAATTGCAGTAATTGTATTTTTTTTTTTACATAAAATGTTTTTCCTTATTTACTCATAGTCACTGTATTTATTTATTCATTCATTTATTCATTAATTAATTTATTTATTTCCGTGTTTGAAAGCGGTCGTCTTTATTGTCCAATCAGAGCGTGACCCGCTAGCCAATCCCAGCGCAGGGGGCGGGGCCTGCCTGAATGCGGGTGGGATTAGGAATCAGCAGCGTCCCGGTCCGGCGTGTGTGTGTGCGCGTGTGTGTGTGTGTGGGACTGAAGCGGAGCGAATGGCTGGTGAGTTGCTCGGTGTTTAATCAGAGCAGCGCGCTTCAGTTTCCCGGCGAATCCGACACCATCCGCGCCTTAAACATGGACCTCCAGTCCAGAGGCTCGTTCTGGAGGCATCCGACATGTTTGTAGCGACGTCTGAAAACTGAATTGAAAAAAGAAAAAGGAAAAAAAAAAAAAAAAAAGCTCCTGCACGCTAGTGGGGGATTTAAACCGAGAGCGCCAGCAGGGCTGAAGGCAGCGCTTTTCTCTTCCGCCTGCCGCCGGTTCACGCGCCCACAGAAAAATACCGAGTCGCTTCTAGCGCGTGCTCACACCTGCCAAGACGCACCGGTGAGTAAACCCAGTCCCTCACCTAGCCCGAGCTGAGTGCTAGCTTAGCTTAGCTTAGCTTAGCTTCGCTGTCCTCATGAGGGCCAGGTGGGCCCTGACTGACTGCTGCAGCTCTCCTCCTCCTCATCCTCATCATCATCATTTTAACTTCTCCTGCGCTCCTCACCATCTCACTGAAGCCGCGCGAGCAGGAGACCAGTCGAGCTTCACCCGGCGGCGCTTTTATCTCAGAAAATTATTACCAGTAACCATGGTTTTTGTTGCTTATAAACCGCAGAAAGATTTTCTCTTTGAAGTTTGAAGCGTCCGTCGCTTTGATCTCCGTGTGACGGTTATTTATTTATTTTTTTTAAAAATGTATTTTAAACGGATCAGTATTTCTGCTCCGTTTAAAAGTGGAACGTCGGCGCGTGAAATGGAACCTCGGAGTTTTACTCACGAGTTTCCATCCAGCTCACGCGCTGACGTTCCGAGTCCGGATCCAGGGAGGGATAAAAATCCAGTCCGCGATTCTAATCTAATCCGACGTGCCCGCGTCATTGCGGGTGTCGACGCCCATTGGGGCGAATGATTGAATGAATAAACTTTAAACTCTTCTCGTTGTTTAAAAAAAAAAACATATAAATAAAAGCACATTTTGTCTCAGAAAATTTCGAAAATTCATTTTTCTTGTATCTGATCGAATTGAAACCAAGTGTAATGCTGTCCGTCAGCGAATTAGCAGAAATTAGCCAAATGCTAACACGAGCGAGTAGTTTTGAAATTATTTTTAATGAGTGATGATTGTAACCAGCAAATGATTGTCAGTGCGTTTAAAGCGTATTAAATTTAAGAATATAGGATATAACTTTTAAGTATTTATTTAAAAAAAAAAAATCAAGTGTGAATTGATCGATATCAAGAAATGGCGGTCATTCACTTCCGGTGTCGACGTGACGTATACGGAACTGATATAAAGTAGAACCAAAACCTGGACTGGAGTCGTAGTAACCTCTATGTTCAGCTAATCGGTTTGCTAATCGTGGCTAGCTGACTAGCATTAACGTGAACAAAGCTGTATTTAGTATAGTAAAAAAAATTTTTTTTTAATTATATCATGGTATCTGTTCAGGAATTTGTGTTAGGATTTGTGGTAAATGCTAATAAACTTGAGCGCGGCTAAGGATTTGCCATGGATCCGAGCTAATCAGTTAGCATTAGCGTTAGCATTAGCGCTAAAGATCGACCTGGAGTGACTCTCAGGCCTGTTTGTAGGCCGCGTCCTAATTTTTTTGACTTATTAGTCAGACAGCCACGTAGTGAATGTGTGTAAAAGTTCGAGGGAGACATGATGAGGGTCTGAATGAATCACTCTGCCACATGACCGCGTCCTGTCATTAATTTATCTGAGGGAAATGTACAGAAGCGTGTCGCGCTGAGTGCCATATGGCTGCTGAGTGTAAAGTTTCTGTGGATAAATCCCAAATGGACGCCAGCTCCCTTCACATGTGCACTCCATAGGGCATAAAAATAATGTCTTATACATCCCTCCTAGTGCACTGTTTAGGATGAATACAGCGGTTTAGCTGGAGCTGCTCCCTGAGGGCAGATTTCTCTGAGCATTGGGGCTAATTTTGAATAAATTGGGGCTGTTTTAAGTTTAAAGATTTGAGTTTTGTTGAATTAAACCTGTTTCTGCATTTTTACTGGATATGTGACACAATTCTTTTAATCTATTTTTCCATCTTAACATCTTGTTCATCAAATAAATCTCACTTGAGGTGAAATCTTCTGAGGGAGAGAAAAAAAATTGTTGTAATTGTCTGAACATAAATTTCTATTTTGCCTTCGTACGTTAACCCGCTTTTACGTTTCTGCGAAGTTCGGCGTTAACTCGCCGTGTTTAATTAGTTCGCCGTCGAAAACGAGGTGAAGTGGAGTTACAGAATTTTTGGGAAGTCGCTCAGTCGATCATTACAAACGTTGACGAACATTTATCGACGAATCGTTTTCGATTAAACTTTATCTTTCTATCAAACGCAGCATTACCGAGAACTGACTTTATAAGATAACGACGACGAAATAATAAAACAAACTCCACCACTGTGAAGAATAACTAAAGCGTAAACATGCGAAGAACAGTTCGGATTCTCTGCTTAAACATCCGAAAAGTTTCGGAGTGAAAATTCCTACGCGCTCGACGACTTCTGTGTCGCGTTAACGTCGTTCGAAAACCTTCTTATGTTCCAGAACAGCGTCACGTTCGTCCTGATTCTGCCGTCGTTTTGTATAAATTATCGCTCCGTCTCCGTCGGCGATCACGTCACGCTCCTCGGTGTAGAGTTTAAACTTCGTGACGCGCGACGTTATTTTAAATTTACGCAATAGACGTCCAGACGTTAAATTTTCTAACGTAAGCAGCAAAATTCTTAACAGCGGTTCATCGACTTTCGTTCGACTTTAATTAATGGTAACGTAACACGATCTGGACTCATGTCTTAATTAAATTCTTTACAAGAGATGGAATATCGCTATCGTGATACAGTTCCGCAAATTTCCGAGACTTTGTTGGCGTTCCGATAACGATATCGTGTTAATTTTTTTTAAAAATTATAATTTACAGAACCAGCTATTTTTCTGTAGTTTTCAATCATTAAAATTGTCATGTTAGTTTGTACAGATGTTAAATAAAATTATAATAACTAATTTAAAAAAAAAAAATATTTTTTAAACGCGATGCAGTTTGTTAACGGACCTAAGTATCGTAATGTATCCCGTGTATCGTAGAAATGTCTTTGAGGATCACGACGTTTTTGTCATGATGTTTTCGTTTCAAGGTCTCGATATCGCGATTTCACATCTTTAAGACATCCCGAGTATCGCGATGTGATGTTTCTCATCGTATCGTCCAGCTTTAATTATTGTTTTTCGCCTCATATTTGAATAGGAGCTTGAATTATTTAGCTATCGTTTAGTTTTCGTTCTAAATTTTCGTTTCAGCTGCAGTTGTTTCGACGTTGATAGTAAAGAAAAAAAAAAGATGCACGAAAAATACTGATGGTTATTGTAGCATATAACAATCAGGAGAGGTTGAAGTGACGGCTCATAAAATATTGGCACCCAGTTAACAACGACGCTGTTTAACCCGTAATGTTAATTTCCTCCGAAATTCCGTAAGTATATCAGGCCTAAAAATGTTCATGCCTCGTTTGCGTTAGTAGGCGATGATATAGAAAGTGTGTGTGTGTGTGTGGGATTAAATACCTAACATTTAAAATGTTTTGCGTTGTTTAAAACTTTCTTTTGCTATAAAACTTAATTATATTTCAGAGCAATTTCACAATGCTGATATCTCATTAGATACTCACTGTACTTGTTAATTTGTTTAAATCTACATATGATGAGGTGTGTGTGTGTGTGTGTGAGTGTGTGTGTGTGTGTGTGAGATTAAATACTACAGTTTGGTGTTTAAAACATTCTTTTGCTATAAAACTTAAATTATGTTTCACAGCTATTTTACAGTACTGATATCTCATTGCTCATTGTACTTGTAAATCTAGATATAATGAGGTTTGTGTGTGAGTGTGTGTGAGTGTGTGTGAGTGTGTGTGAGTGTGTGTGAGTGTGTGTGAGTGTGTGTGAGTGTGTGGACGCAGTGAGGGTGGGGTTTATCCTGTTATCAGTACACACAGTAAACCCCACCCTTATTACTACTGTCTCACACACACACACTTGGTTATGTTCCTTTATTGTCCTAAAATGTTAAATTTTCTAAACGTGTCCCGTGTTAATGAAACTGACGGTGTTTCTTTTCTGTCCCTCTCTAGAGTACAGATCAAGTGCACACTACATAGGGTCCCTACTGAGTATCTAACGAAGAGATTGACATCACTGATTCACAGGTTCGTGGCTTCCTCCCTTCATTTCCCTTCATCCTCTGAACGAGTGCGTTTACTGTGTGTCTGATCATCTGGTTACTAGGTTCTGTACTTTATCTAGGTTCTAGATTCTATAGCTAATTTTATCTAGTTTCTAGATTCTGTACTTTATCTAGGTTCTAGATTCTATAGCTAATTTTATTTAGTTTCTAGATAAACTTCATCTAGGTTCTAGATTCTATAGCTAATTTTAGTTTCTAGATTCTGTACTTTATCTAGGTTCTAGATTCTATAGCTAATTTTATTTAGTTTCTAGAGTCTGTACTTCATCTAGGTTCTAGATTCTATAGCTAATTTTATTTAGGTTCTAGATTCTGTACTTTATCTAGGTTCTAGATTCTATAGCTAATTTTATTTAGTTTGTAGATTCTGTACTTTATCTAGGTTCTAGATTCTATAGCTAATTTTATTTAGTTTCTAGATTCTGTACTTTATCTAGGTTCTACATTCTATAGCTAATTTTATTTAGTTTCTAGAGTCTGTACTTCATCTAGGTTCTAGATTCTATAGCTAATTTTATTTA
>JAKKZJ010000021.1:19176060-19187952 GCA_033441845.1 Pangasius mekongensis | reverse complement strand
CTCGCTTTGTGCACAGGGGCGTCGTCATGCTGGAACAGGTTTGGGCCTCTTAGTTCCAGTGAAGGGAGACTGTAAAGCTCCAGCACACAGAGACGCTCTGTACAATTATGTAGAAAACTTTGTGGTAAGAGTTTAGACGAAGAAGCACACGTGCATGGCTGTGATGGTCAGGTGTTAGATTAGATTAGATTAGATTAGATTAGTGCACAGGATGTGGTTGGCGGTGTGTAAAGGGTTAAAGGTGCTGGTGCAGGAGTCGGAATCGGAGTGTTGTGTCTTTAAGGAACAGGTGGCTGTGAACAGTGACGCGTTAATGGCACTCACAGAGGAGACATGAAGCCTTTCTGCTCTCTTCCTGAGGCTTAATCGAGCACAAAGGCGTTATTAATGCCTCGTGCACAGCCGGGTGTCGCGCGCGTCTGGACCTGGAGCAGGATTAAGCGTGGTGCTGGAGCTGTGTGACTGATGTGTGCGATGCTCCTGATCGCTTTACCCCAGCTCAGTTTAAAGGTACGTCTTCGCCTTCCATCTTTCTGTTTATTTCATTTTCTTCCCCCCCCCCCTTCTCCTCCTCCCTCTTATTTATGTCTCGTGCACAGTGCTTCATCATCATGTCCCCGGTGCTTCTGCTCGGTTCTGGATGAATCCGCGCCACTACCACAGCTGTGATGTGCTTACTCTTTATCAGCATTACTCTTATTATTATTAGCATTATATGTGTGTGTGCGTGTGTGTGTGTGTGTATAAATATATATATATATATATATATATATATATATATGTATGTATGTTTTCCTGAAGGCGCAGTTTGTACGCCATTAGATCAGAGAGGAGATGCGACAGCAGCCGCCTTGTTGCCTGGATACCAACCTGCGGCTGTGTCTCAATCCGCGATGCTGTAGGGTTCTAACCACAACATCAGCAGCACTTCTCATTATGAGAGTCATGATTTTGACTTCGATAGCTGCATCTAGTACAGTTCTGCTACACCATTACTAATACCACTAATAACAACAACAACAACAACAACAACAAAATTCATAACTGATCAAATGGTGTACGCAGAATTTCCCCTGATGGAAAAGGTTCTCTAGCTTCAGAACGCTAGAACCCTTATTCCAGGAACAGAAGCTCGTAAACATTCATCAGAAACACTGTACATGTAAACCCCAGTGTGCTGTGTATGTTTCTATAACAGATATACAGTGCACTCTTAAATGTACAGCCCTTCGGTTGTTCTTCGGTTGTTCTTCGGTTGTCCCTCTGGGGAACCGTTCTGTGTAGATCATTACCACAGTGCGTTCCTTTCAGAAAGATTTCCAACTACAGCCGCATTTCCGGAACCTAAGAAAACCTCAATTATCCAAAGAACCCTTTTTCCAAACAGTGTTCCGAGTGTAACAAGAACCTAAATATTAAACTCCTGACAGGTTCTAGATATGAGGAAGAAAATAATGAGCAATAATTTGGAGATTTGGTACCACATTAATACATCTTGCTTCGAAAGTAAAGAACCCTTAATTATCCAATGAACCTGTGTGTGTGTGTGTGTGTGTGTGTGTGTGTGTGTGTGAGAGAGAGAGAGAGAGAGAGAGAGAGAGAAAACTAGGCAAGTGTGCAGTACAAAGTCCAAATCATTACTCATTATTTTCTTCCTAACAGAACCTAGAACCTGTCAGGTGTTCAACATTTAGCTCTTGGTACTTGTACACTCTTAGATAAAAGGGTTCTTGGATAGTTCACTGGATAATTAAGGGTTCTTCTCTTCCTAAAGCTTTGATAGGGAAACACACACAGAACCTCCTTTAAGGGTTCTCCCTGTGAGACAACCAAAAAGCAGTTCAAAGTCTTCCAAATTTTTCAAACAGTGTAGTTCTGAGATCCTAAAATAAAAAAAAAAGATTTCATGTTATTTAAAGAACCCTGCAATCGTGTTCCCCTGGCAGGAAGGGTTCCAGTACGGAGAACCGTTCATTAGGATATCCAGTGAAACCTTGAAGAACCAAAAAAAAGTGCAATGTGTAAAATAAAAATGACTTCAAAAAGAATGAAGTACAAGTTTATAAAGAGGAATCAGCGGCTTTGTCTGGAAATCGGCTGATTGTTCCGAGTTCCATGTCAGGGTTCTCGAACCTTTTACAGTCCGGGATCCTTTTCACCGTAAGGAAAAAAGACAGAAAAAAAAAAATCATGGACCCTGAAAGTACAATTTTACTTTAAGACACAAATTATTTTTAAAAAATCAGGCAAAATATTTATGCGCAATAATAATAATTCTCACCTTTAGAACCCATTTTTCTTCAGATTGTCATTAGATTGGAATATTATTAGGAAAATAATTTATTTATAGGTGTAAATTTGCTATTTACTGAGTTTCTACATCTGTACTACTGTTAGAAAATCCCAGACTCCACTTGGAGAACCAGAGCCTTAGAGAAGCTGCTTCTGGATTTGCCTCCTTGGTTCTCCATGATCCAGGGTTCTGTGGAGATCGACGCATCTGTAGCACGAGTTCTGGTTCTTCAGATCAAGCGGGTTTTCTTTATGGCTGTGAAATGAGTGTGTGTGAATCTGCCGCTCATCTCTTTTAGCTCCGATGCTGACGCTGGAAAAGTTTACATCAACACTTTATCAACAACAATCCACTTTTATGCGAACAGTCTATAATGTACAAAAATAATCAGCCTATCAGTTCTAATCCTTTACAATAACGGAAATAAAGTAAATGGAATGATGTATTTTATTAGTGACTGTGACAGGTCTGAAAAATGATGTTCATAAACTTTTCTAGTGTCTGCGTTTAAACTAAAACAGACGAGTGGCAGCTTTTTCCCCCAGAACAACCCTGTACACACACACACACACACACACACAGGTGGAATATATTAATCCTGACAGTTTTCTTAACTCAACTTCCGGTTTGATGCTGACCACGCCCCGTTGTATGACGCCAGATCTCATAATTCATGTTATTTCTATCCAGCGGTTCCACTGTAAGGGCTCTGTGACGTAACATATACAGACAAAACAATAGGGTGCTAATACTTTTGCACAGCGCTGTCTGTACAGTTCCATGTGTAAATATTAATATGAATTATTGCCATTAGCATTGTTACCTGTTTCCTTTCTGAGACCCGGATGTTGTTATTCCGCCCCCCCCCCCCCACAGAAGCAGGGCTGGATGTCGCGTGTGCACGCGCGCTGTTGCTCCGTGCTCCGTTGCGCGCGCTAAACGGAGGTTAATGACGTGTTTTGCAGCAGGACCAGCTGTTTCAGCTTCTCACCTGTTGCCATAGCGACGCTAATTGCATCGCGAGCCGAGCTCAGGTGGCGGCGCGCGCCCGGTTTCAGCCTCATTTGAATCCCAAAAGCCGTCTCGTGTTTTTTTTTTTTGTTTTTTTTTTTTCCGCCAGCAGACGCGTTTAACGCCGCGCGTGCGCGCGCGCTTCGTCTTTAATAATCCCCGCGGCGTCACGTGCGTGCAGGTGATGATGATGATGATGATGATGATGATGACCGGAAATGCGGTTTTAATTTTCCGCGCGCTGCAGAAAATGTTCACGTGACAATTTCACACATAGTGACTTACTGTTTGCGAAGGTCACATTTTCCTCATGTCTGATCTCTTCTACTGAAGCGTGAGATCAGACGACACGCCGATGGATCTGATCTAAAACGAGTCCCTGATTAAAGCAAAAAGGCGACAAACCACGTACTAAGAATAAAATGTGTAATGAAACTTATTACATTAAATTATAAAAGAAGGCAAAATACAAGTATTTTCACCAGCACTCTCAGAGTTTTGGACCCCACTGTGTGTGTGTGTGTGTGTGTGTGTGTGTGTGTGTGTATTTCATCACTACCCTTAAAAGTTCTTCAGTTGTTCCACTAGGAGAACCCTTAAAGATTCTCTGTAGAACCCCAAATGGTTCCAAGTTTTTGTTTTTTTTTTGGAAGCTGAAACCCTTAGTGAACTCTTGTTGTGATGTTCAACTCCTGTCAGGTTCTTGCTAAATTATTAAGAAGAAAATAATGACCTCTGAAAGTTCTTCTTTCTCTTTCTGAACTTCATACGTTCAGAAATCAGCTACAGATTTCCACTCAGATGACAGAAATAAAAGTTTATCTCCAATCAGGAACCGGATGGAGAACAGCACCATCATCATTCACCCTGATCTTACTGAAATGACTCGCTTTAAACTTTTGCTAAAAGTGAAACAAACCAAAAATTCGAGGCCGAGTCAAATGAAAATCGTACGATTACGACGTAAATTAGTGATTTTTTAGGAGTTTTTTGTTTAGAGGAACCTGGAAGCTCGCTGAGCGCTGGACCACTCGCACTGAACGAGATGGAGAGTGTGTAGAAAAACGCTGCAGAATGAATAAAAAGTTACGTTTTTCATTTTACTCACCTGTGTATTCAAGGAGAACCCTTTCAGGAAGCTAAGAACCTTTAATGAACTCTTCAAGATCCCTCCAGAACCCTGGAAGTGTGTGTCAAGAACCAGGAGCTAAACTGTAAATGATGATTTTTAGGTATGATGAAGAAATTAATCACCAGTAAGTTGAAGGAATTTGAAGGTTTATAAGTAGAAAGTGTTTAGTGTGGCGTAATAAAATTGTGTGTGTTTTCCGGAAATGAGGTTCCGAGTCGTTTTAAACGTGACGTAAAGACGACTGGTGTTTGTAAACTACTTTGGAGCTCCGTTACACTAAAGCTGCTTTGTGACAGTGTCCACTGTATCAGATGCTGTAGAAATAAAATTGAATTGAATTGAATTTCCATCAGAGTGAAATTGAATCTGAGTGTTGATATGAAGAGTAGATTAATCAGCTTACTGTATAGACATAAAATCTAGAGACTGAGGTTCTCGGGCGTCTTTTTTGAACGTCTGTCATCTTCCCGCCGTCCGTATCGGCCTGATTGGGGCATTCAGTCGTCCCTCGACGGTCGTCCTAAATACGCTACAAATAACGTTCAAACGATGTCCACGTCCGTGTCGGATAATATTAGCAGACCCCGATACGAAGAGGCTTTTATCCCAGTTGGGGCGGAACGACCAGGCGCTGCGATTTAGGCCGAATAATACATCAGATCTAACCAGTGACACGAATGAAATGGAAATCTCAGTGATTTGGGTGAAAAGCCTGAGCAGCGCCGAATTAAAGCACCAGACAAACGTCCTCGCCGGGGCTTTACAGCTCCTTTAGCAAAAAATAAAATAAAATCAGTTTTATTTAGCTGTTTATACGTATTTAAGAGTCTTTTTCTTATGTCCAGATCTCACTGATTTGTTGAATTGTTCTAGAAATCTTCACATCTTGCAAAAGTCTAATTGTAGCATTATTATTATTATTATTATTATTATTATTATTAATAATATTATTATTATTATTTAATTTGATCCGAGTCAGACTTGCAACCTAGCATGACGAAACGATGAGTAATGTTTATTAAATTAAGCCACACTGATATTCTGAAGGATACTTTTGCGCTTCCTGTATAGAAATCTGAGTGTCAGTTAATAAGGAAATATGAATATTATGTGGATGAAAATAGTTTTTTATGAAATTCTGTCCGTCAATTCTGTAAATTTAAGGACACTCCGTGTAGTTTAAACTTTATACGGTATATATTCTAGTACATATTCTTTATAAAGCACTGTGCAAAAGTCTGGTGTGTGTATATACATATATATATATATTTAAAATGTCTTGGATACAAAGAGCGCCTTTCAGATTTCCAGTCATTTTTGGAAAATAAAAATAAATTGTATGGCATTAAAGAAGAATGTGATTTCCGTAAGGATTAAACCACTGAGTGCGCTGCTGATTCTCCTCTGACGGCACGTCCCCGGGTGTTTTATTCCTCTTACACCACAGCAATTTACCAACAATCACAACGTTAAATTTATTAAAGAACAAAATGTCTTACTTTTTATCCATTTGTAGTCATATTTAATATGTGGAACGTCCGTGAAACAGGTTAGTTCCTGTTGTCTCTTACGTTATAGCAGCTGTAAACATATATATAATATAAACATTCCTGATGGACACGGAGATAAAAAAACAACGTAACTAGGTAGGAGTGGAAATAAAAGATGGAGGAACGTCAGTTATTTCAGAAACAGGATGATTTTTGATTAGTTTTGTTGTTAGAAAGTATTTAACTGCTTTAATGGCTCATGCGGAAGGAGACACTCGGGGCTTATCTCTGTACCAGCGTTATAGTGGAGAGGTGTGAACTGTTTCCCCAGCGGGGGCTCAGACCCCTCCCCTTTCCCATCGCTAAACACGGAGTCACGATACTCTACACACAGAAACCCAACCGTGTCCTGACTAATCTTATAACACACTTGCGGTGATAAAGTAATTCGTTTGTTTAAACTGATGGAAAATGTCCGATGAGTCGATTTCCATTCCGGCTGCTGGAGAGGGTTAAACGGTGGACCCTGGAGGCGCTGCCTCGCTCCTCACGCCTCAGCGCCAGCACACGCCACACGCCACATGCCACACGCCACACGCTTACTAACGGATGTAGCGTCTGGTTCAGATCTTAAAGTCAGAGTTCAGGTGTGTGTCGGAGTTAAAACACAGCCTCTACACACACACAGCCTCTACACACACACACACACACACACACACAGCCTCTACACACACACACACAGCCTCTACACACACACAGCCTCTACACGCAGCCTCTGCACACACACAGCCTCTACACACACACAGCCTCTACACATAGCCTCTACACACACAGCTTCTACACACACCCTCTACACACACAGCGTCTACACACACACACCCTCTACACACACACACACACAGCCTCTACACACACAGCCTCTACACACACACAGCCTCTACACACACACACACACACACGACACACACAGCCTCTACACACACAGCCTCTACACACACACAGCCTCTACACACACACACACGACACACACAGCCTCTACACACACAACCTCTACACACACACACGACACACACACGACACACAGGCTCAACACTTCTCTTTATTTCACACAAAATTCTTTAACGTATTAAAGTGATGAGAGTGATAATGTGGGCGGAGTTACTGAAGGTAAATGTTTATTTTATTTTTATAGCCATTAATTTATTTCATTTTCATTCAAATTTCATACTTATATTTTCATTGGCTTTTTGTTTTATTTTCATTGTCATTTCATTAATTTTAAATTTATTTGTAGCTTAATTCAGTTTAGTTTAGAATGTTTTCATAGTTGTTTATTTTTACTGTCTATTTTATCATCATTGTCATTTTTATTTCATTTCATTGTCTTTTCACTGTAGTTTATTTTAGTGGTTAATTAATTAACTGAATATCTGTGTGTGTGTGTGTGTGTGTGTGTGTGTGTGTAGGGTATTTTGTTAATTTGTAAATCAATAAATATTTTAAAAAGACAAAACCCACAAAACGTTGCGTTTTATGTTTAACGTAAGATTAGATTTAATGTAGCGGAGCGTCGGTGAACGTTGGTTCCTGTTGCGCTGCCACAGCAGCTACAGTCGGTTGTTCGGTTGTTCGGTTGTTCGCTCACTTCCGGCTGTAATGTTCCTGTAAAGGTGATGAAGTGTCCTGGCGGTCTGTGGCGGTGTTGAATGCGGTTGCAGATGCGGTTGCAGCGGGATGGACGTCGCTGTGTTTGTGTTTTTCAGGTAGATGAGCCTGTTGAAATGCTCCCAAAATCCAGAAAAGCGCTCAGCATCCAGGAGATCGCAGCTTTGGCCAGATCATCACTCAACGGTGACGCTTCATTACATCACACTTTACTGATCCAGAATTATCCTCAGGCTACATTTTTAATTATATAACACACACACACACACACACACACACACACACTGGGATACATAATAACACCACAAACTGGTTAATTACAGGTTAGATTTAAAGCTGGAGGTGAAAATGAACTTTCAGTAGCAGCAAAAATTCAGAGAGAAGAAATTTGACGCTGTAATATTTAAACAATGGAAGCATCAGCCAATAGGAAACAAGGGGGGCGGGGCCATCTTATTTCTATAAATAAGATAGATAGATAGATAGATAGATAGATAGACAGACAGACAGACAGACAGACATTTATTCTGTATAAGATGCTGTTTAAACACTAAGTGTATCTCTTGAATGTACTGGACTGAAAAATCTTCCTTTTCCTTCGTTTTCTTCCTCTTCTTCCTCCTACCGCTACTTCTCTTCCTCTTCCTTCCCTTCTTTGCCTCTTTCTCCTCATCTTCATCTCCTCTTCTTCCTCTTGCTTTTCCTCTTCCTCATCTTCTTCCACCCCCTTTTCTTCCTCCTGCTCTTCCTCCTCATCCTCCCCCTTTTTCTCCTCCTTTTCCTCCTCTTCCTCATCTTCCTCCTCCTCCTTTTCTTACTCCTGCTCTTCCTCCTCCTCTTCTTTTTCTTCCTCCTGCTTTTCCTCCTCTTCCTCCTCTGCCTTTTCTTCCTCTTCTTCCTCCACCTTTACTTCATCCTGCTCTTGTTCCTCTTCCTTTTCTTCCTCCTGCTCTTCCTCTTCCTCCTCTTCCTCATCCTCCCTCAGGCATCTCTCAGGTGGTGAGGGATCATGTGACCAAACCGACGGCGATGGCTCAGGGTCGAGTGGCTCACCTGATCGAGTGGAAAGGCTGGTCCAAACCGCTAGAGCCGTCGTCTGCTACGCTGCAGTCGCATTTTAATTCCTACTCGCACCTCAGCGAGGGAGAGCAGGAGGCCCGCTTCGCAGCAGGTGTGGATCAGCGCTAAGTTACACACACACACACACACACACACACACACACACACACTCGGAGTTCTCCTGTGCAGTCAGGTCTGATACACTCCCTCACACACTCACAGCTGTTTTTAAATCTGAAGCCAAACCCTTCAGCGATCACCATCGTGTGTTAGATGAAAGCTTTGTGTTTTTATTGATTTGATTGGATCTCTGTAGTTGAAACACAGGTCTGTTAGCTTCAGCAGTAAAAAACCAGCATTTCTCCTCAGCACACTCATCTATTACAGGCGGAATATTTTATCTCATTCAGTATTTCTGTTTCTTTTCCCCAGCTTTCTATTGGTTCCTGGTTGTTTTTGTAATAGTCTGTTATAATTAGTATTTTATAACTGTTGTAATCTCAGTACATGGTGGATAAACTGGAGAGACTGAGATTCCTAATGAGGTCCGAACGGCTTTCAGTGGCCTCTGATGGTGATGGATGGATGGATGGATAGATAGATTCCAGACGGAAGTCCTAAAAGAGTTTAATGTTCTCTGACAGTGAATTATGATCATTAAGAAAATTACAAATAAAATCCTAAAGTCCTGAAGGAGTTCAGTTGACTCTGATGAATAATTGTAATAATGATAGATAGATAGATAGATAGATAGATAGATAGATAGATAGACAGATAGACAGATAGATAGATAGATAGATAGATAGATATGAGCATTCACTGGTTATTCATGAATGACTTTGTTCGGTGAAATGATGTGAAAGACAAATGAATACTGAAATATTTCGAGAATATTCAGTTCTCTCACCTTCTCATCTTTCACTAATCACACACACACACACACACACACACACACAAGCACATACGCAGCACTCGCCTCCTGCAGGCGCTTAGTGTCAGCAGATGGTGTTCAATAGGATTACACACACACACACACACACACACACACACACACACACACACCTGCTCCAAAACAAGTCTATTGTCTGCTCATCTCGTTTCTTCTTTACTTCTCTTCTCTTCTTATCTCATGTTGTTTTTGTGTGCGTGCGTGTGTGTGCGTGTGTGTGTGCGTGCGCGTGTGTGTGCGTGCGCGTGTGTGTGCGCGTGTGCGTGCGTGTGTGAGAGAGAGAGAGAGAGAGAGAGAGAGAGATTGCCTCGCGTCTGATTGCAGTAAATTGGTTGTAGGTTCAGGGTGACCCAAGGTGAACACACACGCGCGTGCACACACACATACACACACACACACACACACACACACACACACACACACACACACACACACAATAGACACTTGCACTTACACTGTAAACACTGTGTTATTAAAGCCCAAAGCCCTCTAGTGGCTCGCACACGCCCACACACACACACACACACACACACACACACACAGAAGCACTGAGTGTCAGCCTGAAGCTGCAACCCCTAATCCAAATCAGCCAAGACAGACAGAAAGACCAGAAAGACAGACAGACAGAAAGACCAGAAAGACAGACAGACAGACCAGACAGAAAGATCAGACAGACAGAAAGACCAGAAAGACTGACAGAAAGATCAGACAGACAGAGAGACCAGACAGACAGAAAGACCAGACAGACAGGTCATTTATGAAGGAAGAGAAGGATCTGACGTACACTGACAGTGAGAGCTGAACAGCTGGAGTGTGTGTTTAATGTGTGCGTGTTGGGTTTAATGTGTGCGTGTTGGGTTTGATTAGTGCGTGCTGGGTTTAATGTGTGTGTGTTGGGTTTGATTAGTGCGTGTTGGGTTTAATGTGTGTGTGTTGGGTTTGATTTAATGTGTGCGTGTTGGGTTTAATGTGTGTGTGTTGGGTTTGATTAGTGCGTGCTGGGTTTAATGTGTGTGTTGGGTTTGATTAGTGCGTGCTGGGTTTAATGTGTGTGTGCGTGCTGGGTTTAATGTGTGTGTGCGTGCTGGGTTTAATGTGTGCGTGTTGGGTTTGATTAGTGCGTGCTGGGTTTAATGTGTGTGTGTGTGTTGGATTTAATGTGCGCGTGCTGGGTTTAATGTGTGTGTTGGGTTTGATTAGTGCGTGCTGGGTTTAATGTGTGCGTGTTGGGTTTGATTAGTGCGTGCTGGGTTTAATGTGTGTGTGTGTGTTGGGTTTAATGTGTGCGTGTTGGGTTTGATTAGTATGTGCTGGGTTTAATGAATGTGTGTTGGGTTTAATGAGTGTGTGTGGGGTTTGATTAGTGCGTGTTGGGTTTACAACACTAATAACCCTTAATTATTTCTCTTATATACCTGGAACTGTTCCAGGGTCAGGTATGGGTGCTAATCATCACCTTCTGACCAATCACAATCCAGCATTCCTCAGCACTGTGGGGTGTAAATGTGTGTGTTCGGTGTTTGCAGGCGTCGCGGAGCAGTTCGCTATTGCGGAAGCTAAACTCCGAGCCTGGAATTCTGTGGATGAGGAGGATGTGGAGGACGATTGTTCTGAAGAGGAACTCGCTCACAGTAACGAGTTAACCGTCACCACTCAGAGCTCAGGTGTGTTCACGAGTGGAACCTGAAAAGCATAAACATCACCTCCAGTGCTTTATTTTTAACTTTCTTTCTGAACACTTCTTCTAGATTGACTTTTTTTTTCGACTACCAGTTAAAACTTTACACACCCCCGCTCTCATAAACTCTTCATTTTTACTCTTTTCTACTATTTTAGAACAATAATGAAGACATTAACACTATGTAATTACACATCTGGAATTATGCAGTGATCAAAAATGCAAAAACAAATCCAAAGTAGTTCATATTTTAAAGTGTTCCTTCCCAAATAGGCCACGCCTCCTTCACAGTTTCTCCTAATTTTAAAATTAAACACTTACTTCACTGAGACATGATGATACATACAGAGGCCACGCCTCCTTTACTGGGACTGACACATACAGGCCACGCCTCCTTTACTGGGACTGACACACACACACACACACACACACACACATAGATGCCACACCTCCTTTACTGGGACTGACACACACACACACACACACACACACATAGAGGCCACGCCTCCTTTACTGGGACTGACACACACACACACACACACACACACACACACACACACACACATAGAGGCCACGCCTCCTTTACTGGGACTGACACACACACACACACACACA
>JAKKZJ010000021.1:19112196-19123766 GCA_033441845.1 Pangasius mekongensis | reverse complement strand
TGTGATGTGATGGAGGAGTGTGTGATGTGATGGAGGAGTGTGTGATGTGATGTGATGGAGGAGTGTGTGATGTGATGTGATGGAGGAGTGTGTGATGTGATGGAGGAGTGTGTGATGTGATGTGATGTGATGGAGGAGTGTGTGATGTGATGGAGGAGTGTGTGATGTGATGGAGGAGTGTGTGATGTTTGGTGACTTCTCAGGATCTTCCTCTCAGCAGCCTGTTGCAAAGCCAGAAGATGCAGCCATCAGTAACAGGTTGCAGATTAAAGACACAGCCACTCACCTCTCTCTCTCTCTCTCTCTCTCTCTCTCTCTGTGGATTTTAGTCTTTTTTATCTTCTTTCTTGTCTTTTTTTCTCTTCTTTAATCGCTCCGGTTGTCACCTGCGCAGCTCCATTTCATCACAAAATCCGACATCCTCCTGAAGCAGCCCACGGAAAAGCGTCACGACGTCCAACTTCGGATCTTTTCTTGTGTCTAATGATGATGATGATGATGATGATGATTAGGATTCAGAGCGCGTGCGAGACGACGACAGCAACCGATCAACTAATAAACAAACAAACAAAAAACAAACAAACGGCGGCGCGTCCGCCATCGCGTGCACCGACACCGACAGTCTGCTGATGGTGAAACACCGGCAGGCTGGCCGTGTGTGTGTGTGTGTGTGTGTGGATCCAGACACTGATGATGTGATGCAATGCGGCTTCCGTCACCGGTTTGCCACCGAAATTCCACGTGACATGACAATTAGAGCACTAATATCATATATATATATATATATATATATATGATAAATATATATGAAGTAACACACACACACACACACACACACACACACACACAGTGTTGCATAAACAATATAGCGAGCTAACAGGTGTAAGCGCTACAGATGCTAATTAAACACTTCAGGTGTTAATTGAAAGGTGTTTATTTGGGTAACAGTTACGTCATGACGTCACGTATTTGTTTCAGCACGTCAACACGTGTTTTATTCCACAGCAAACTGCCAACAGTCACATTTTTAAAAATTTATTAAACAATAACACGTCACACTCTTTATCCCTTTACAGTTACATTTAGTGTTCTGTGAAACGAGTTCGTTCCTGTTGTCGCTTACGTTACAGCAGCTGTAGACAGTCGTTCCCTCACCAGCCGCTCTTTCTTCTCTCTTCAAGTTAATAAAAAAAAAAAACGCAGCTTGGCATGTTACCGAGGAAACCGCAAAGAAGCGCAAACTCCTCTTTGACAAAGCGCTGGCACTGGAGACTCCTTCCGTAACCGTTAAATAAACATCGCCTTACAGAAACTTTCACCGCAGCAACGATCACCCACGTTTTTCACCTGTGAATGAGCCGTTGCTATAGAAACGATAACGTATTAGAACAAGCGCATTGATATAACCCTGTGATTTGCAGCTGCACTACGGTCAGAGCACACACACACACACACACACACACACACTCACACACACACACACACACAGTGTTTATTACTTACCTATTGCCCTCCAATAGATTTTTGTCCTCATTTCCGGACTTTGTTTACATTTTTCCAGCTCCTGGAAAGTTCCACCCCTTTCTCCTCCCATTTAACCCCACCCCCTTTTCTCTTCACCCCAGGGGTCAGGCGGATGAAGAGAAAGGCGTGTCAGTGTCGGCGTAAATTGCATTTGCAGTTCAGGTTCAAAGCGTTTATTGTCACGTGCACAGTGAGGAACGCAAGTTTTTCCCTGTACAGTGAAATTCTCTGCTGTCCACATCGAATGCCGAGCAAAGAAAGAATTTCCTTGTACAGGGAAAAACTTGCGTTCCTCACTGTGCACATGACACTAAACCTCAGAGGCAGCAGGGGGCGCTGAACATCACGCACTGCCCCTTTAAACGCTACGGATCCCTGGAGTGCATTCTTTCCTGGATATCTCACTGGGAATTCTGACTCAGCTGAGTGTCTGTTTCTGCATTTCTGAGTCTTGATTTCGGAATGCGATGGAATTGCGACATCAAACCGAGGAAGAAAGGCGTGGAGCTCCGACTAAAAATGTTCTTTTCATGCAGGTTTAGAGCACCGTGCTAAACCGGTAGCTATAAGCTTCCATTAGCTGTTAGCAACATTAGCACCAGAGCTCCAGCAAACCAGGGAAAACTGCAGGAATTTCATTTTTGGGCATTTTGGCTCTTTTGAGCCATAAAACATTTTTTTAACAGGCAGTGAAATTAAACAAGGCTGAGCTCAGTGCGTCGGTAGCTGTGATGGTCTTTGCCCTCTGTGTGGAAGCTTAATCATTTACACAGAGACATTTACACACACACACACACACACACACACACACACACATGTACGTACATTCATCAATATTTTCTACGAGTGATGAAATAAACCTAATAAAGTCACCTGTGGAGCTTCTTGTGGCCTTTTCTTATAAACACACACACACAAACACACACTTTGCTTCGCAATAAATAAAATATTTCATTTTAACGTGATTAAAAATGGATTATTGTGCAGACACAAGGCCACGTCAGTGATGTTTGTTGTGTTAAACATTAACTTGCGACATTAAAGTTACAAAATTGAACTCTTGTTTGTTTTTGGACATTAAGCAGAAAAATTCCACCAATTTGTACGCTGAGGTCTGAGCGTGGGAATGTGTTTAACTTAAAGCGAAAGGAAATAAAGATCTGATAAGGCTAATCTGTATCTGTGTGTGTGTGTGTGTGTGTGGTTTTCTGTATCTGTGTGCGTGTGTCTATGTGTGTGTGTGTGTGTGTGTGTGTGTGTTGGAGGGGGGTGACAGACACAGGAACAGTGTAAAGAGTGTAGGAGTGAGAGTGTGTGTGTGTGTGTGTGTGTGTGTGTGTGCGTTGGAGGGGGGGGTGACAGACACAGGAACAGTGTAAAGAGTGTAGGAGTGAGAGTGTGTGTGTGTGTGTGTGTGTGTGTGTGTTGTGCATCACATCGTACAAATGGTCGACACACACACACACACGCTCTTGTGGCTCAGTCTCACTTTAACGCAGACTTTCTCCAATGGAATGGAAGACGATCGGGGAGTGTGTCGCGCTCACGCTTTCCCACGTGAGTAACTTTATCACGCAGATTATTACGTTTAAATACAAACATTAAAAGCTGAGAATTCCTTTTTTTTTTAAATGTATTAATATAAACGGTTATTAGTACTGGGATGTTTCTTATACAACTGTATTTTTTATTCTAGAATAAGTACAAAAACATTTTGAAACAGGATTAGCATTGTTATTCATTATTTATTTATTCTTTTTTAATGATATAATGTTTAGTTTCAGCTTCATCACTTTAATAAAGTTTAAAAAAATCACTATATTATCACTTTTATACAGAAAAAATAACAGATTATATGTGATAAAGTCTGAAAGACGTGAATTTTATCCAATATTATTTTTCTCTTTCTATATTTGACTCCTTGTAGTTGTAGATTATATCATTAGTTTTATTTGAATAGTTTTGTTTTAATATGTATTTTTTATTTTAATATTAATTATAATATCATGTTGTGGTTATTTCCGATCAAATTATTGTCTTCATTGCAATGCTGTACATAGAGTATTTTCTGGGACAATAAAAAAAGACATATTTCCCATTTAAAATGTTTAAAATTAATAAAAATAAAAAAAACACAGAAGCCTGTCACACTCATTTTATGAAAATTGTAAAAGAAAAAAAACATTTATAACTGTGGGGTTTGGGGATCAGTATAATTATTTAATAATAACATTAAACAAAAATGAACAAATATTCAATCATATAAATGTTACTAAATAATTATGCTTTAATATTAATATTTTATTAATATGTAATAATAATTCTGCTTTCATTTCTATGTAGTAGAAATTGTTTGATATATTTTTAAATACACTCATGCTGAGTGTGTGTGTGTGTGTGTGTGTGTGTGTGTGTTTTAAATAAAATCCCAAATTAAAAGAGAGAGAGAGGAATAGGAACATTTATTTATTTATTTATTTATTATTATTTATTTATTTATTACCGTGTTGAATTAGCTCAGGTTTGAGTTCAGTAACCCTTAACCCTCTAGTGCATGAATTAGTTTTTTTTAGCCTAAAAAAATTTCATAAAAATAATTTAAAAAATTATTTCATTCCGCTCTGTCCAGAAACCTTTGCCTGAGACAAATGCCTGGCAGGTGTGGTACTAAAACACTTAACCTAATATTACTCTTGTGAGTGAATGCACATAAAAATACACATAAATATACATAAAAAGACCAAAAAGGAGGCCCTCTGTGCTGTCATCAGGTGATTTAAACCCTTAAAATGCACAAGTAATAAACAACACAACGTCCTTCAATAACAAATATCCAAAGAATCTCTACGGCGTGTCCCAAAAGTCTCCATCCGCAGGGGACTGTGTTTGCCAGCAGCACGTCGGTTGTGTCTTCGTCAGTGGATGTTCGTGGACGTTCACTTCTCATTTGCTCCACAAACATTTCCGGTCATTTCCGGAAGCAGTGTGGTGTGCGATGTGCTCGCCATGTTTCCTGCTAAAGTCCGAATGCGTTGTCAGATGCCTTCTTAAAGACTATCTCAGGAAAAACATATACATATAGACACATTTTGCTAAAAAGTGTTCATTTCCTCTAAGTCTGGAAACTTTTGGGACTCGCTGTACTAAGGAGGAGAAACTAATAAAACTACTACTACTACTACTACTACTACTACTAATAATAATAATAAGTTAAACAGTTGACTTCTCCATGACACAAAGAGCGACAACATCCTGCGAATTTAATGAAGCTAAAACTCACTGGACATCTAAGAATTCGTCTGCTGAAGTATATTCCATTATCTGTTCATTAGGACCTTGACTGCACAACATTTGGCCAAAATTCAAAAGTCTTTCATTTTGTCCTTCACCCTAAAGGCAGCTGGTCAGTCTATCCGTGTTTAGTGTCTGACGTTGGCTTGTTTATTTCTTTACTGGTGCTACAGCACTATCGTGGCTAACGTTATCGTTGCATACTAGTTATTAACAATTACTATAAAAAGTATTCACTGTATCACTGCACACTACACAAAGAACGTAGACAAGGATTCTTAGTTTCCGTCCGGTAGCAAATCGCTCCATTCTCCAAGCAGGTTCTCGATATGACTTCCTGAGAACGAGTGCAGAATTTGACCTGACATCTGATTGAGGTGTCCATATTCAGTGTATCTCGTTTGTCTTGTTGGTCTCGTTTGTCTCCTTCATCTTACGGTCTCCTTTGCCATGTCGTCGGCTGCAGAAGCTCTGTTTCTCCTCCTGAGCCTGGTTTTGTCTGAACTGTCTCACCCCGAAGCCAAACCGCTCGACTTTGTGTGTGTCAGTGAGGCGAGGAAAGTCATGAACAAGGTCAAGGATCTGCAGGAAGATCTGGTAAGTTGCTAAAACTCAGGATTTTTTCCTTCTCCAAAAAAAAACCTCTTGAGTAGTTGCTCTAATTTCACAGCAAACTGCTTGAAAAGGTTTTTATTATTTCTGTTTAACCGAAACTCCGTGTCTGTGAGCATATAAATCTTTATTTATTAATTTATTTTGCACGTTTGCATTCATATATTTTGGCATGCACTTTCACACACTGAGGCAAAATCCAGTTCTAGCAGAGAGCTGAGCAGCCGAGGAATTCGTTCTTGCGTCAACGCATGAATTCTTTCATCTGCTTTAAAAGGTCTTGTTCACTGGCATGATACGGTGAAGCTTTCTTTAAGGACACCTTTATTTATGTGTCAGCGGAGTGTTAAGGAGTCTCCGGTGTCAGTGCTTTGTAACAGTCAGAGGTAAAAGCTGGTTAATTGAAATTTTAAGTTACGCTTTACAACAAGCTGCGGAGTTTTGTTGGGTATTTTTGGTCTTATTAACTTCTTAACTATGAGGGAACGACTGTTTAGGTAAGTGAGAAGATGTTTCGCAGACGTTGAACGACAAGGACATTTTATCTATTTACTTATTTAGTTTACAAAAAAAATGCAGCTTTTATTTTTAAAACACTGAAAGGTTTCGTGGTTAGATTTTGGTTAGATTTAAGTGTAGCATCACATTAACTAGCTGCATTATTAATTATGTCAATGGAAAGTCTTTACAAGGTTAATAAGACTAACGTGTGTGTGTGTGTGTGTGTGTGTGTGTGTGTTGTCTCTAACAGGCCCAGTGCAGCGCTGCAGCGTTCCTCCCTGCTCCAGTCCGAATTCCCTACATCAGGATTAACATCATGACCTGGAAAAGCAAACCTGTGAGTCAGCAAGCGTCCTCCACTTAAACCTGACCGTCTCTTTACACCCTAAAGCCAAGAAGATGTCTCCTTTGTTGCTGTGGTACAAGAGGTATAAAACCTGTATGTGCTTGTGTGTGTGTGTGTGTGTGTGTTCCAGATCCCAGAGCACAGAGCTGAGATCCTGCAGTCTTTGCGGATGTTGGCGCAGGATATTCACCACGCCAGGAATGGAAGCCAAGCCGAATGTGCGTGCAAACTGCTGGGCCACCTCGAGCACAACATCAACAACTACATACACACGCTCACACAGCTCCACTCCCAGGTACACACTGCAATTAACTCAAACCTGAGCGCTGATCTTTCTCACGCACACACACACACACTTCTGACTACGCTGCTCTTATCCGAAGCGAGGTCCTTATTATCCAGGGATTTCCACCACAATAGTGTGGAATTCTGGATTCTAAAGGATGGTGACTGGACGTCTGTCGCTCTCCCAACAAATATTTCCTGGCTTCCCGTAATCTCTGCCGATATGTCACACCATTTCGGTGACGTCGAGCCCGAGTGACTTCCTTCCCCAGGAAAGAGTTCTGATGAGCCGTGTTCTCTCTCATCACCTCCACGCTGTCACTTTCAGAGCAACACAGCCGTAACGTCTCTTTTAAGTGATCAAGCTTAGAGAAATGTGAAAAAAAGGAAAACAAAGACTCCCGGGAGAGTCTCTGTACTCGTGTAGAAATATGAAGCCTATCACATTACAAAAATGTCATTTTTAGTGCCATGCCATTTGTTAGGAAGGAACATAAGGGTTAAGTAAGGCTCGCGTTAGAGGCGTCTCAGACAGCGGACAGGGAGCAGACCCTGCTGCAGATCCCGCGATTACGTCTCACAGTTAGTCCGGGAATCCCTCAGGAAGAGCTTGTGGCTGGCGATAGAGACGTCTTGGCTGATATTTACCTATAGCAGCACATCCTCGAGATTACTTTCCCCTCTTATAGCACCGCAATTTACCAACGATGACGATTCTTCGTCTATTAAAAGAACGTTACATCATACTTTTTATCCATTTATAGTTACATTTAATGTTGTGGAATGTCTAAGAAACAAGTTGGTTCCTGTTCTCACTTACGTTATAGCAGCTATAAACAGTCGTTCCTTCACCAGCCTCTGTTTTTTCTCTCTCTTGAGGTTAATAAGACAAAAAAAAAAAATAGCTGGTCTTTTTTTGTTACCGAGAAACTGTAAAGAAGTGTCTGTCCTGAAATATCAGAAAAGTTAAAGTTACAGCTTTACCGCTGACTGTTACAACGCGCTGAAACTGGAGACTCCTTCCATAAATGGAGCGTCTGCTGTACGAGTCCCTGTGGATGAGCTGTTGCTATAGAAACGATAACGTATTAGAACGAGCGCTTTAATTAATATAAACCTTGATTTGGAGCTGCGCTACTGTCAGAGCTGCTGTTATAGAAAATTAATCAACACCTTCTCTTCTGACCAATCACAAGCCAGAACTCGACAGCGCTGCGTTCTGATTTTTAATCCTGACTTCTTATTTTATTACTTTAGTAAGTGTTGCTACTAACAATCCAACACGGCTGACGGTGACAGACGCAGCACACTTCTGGCATTTCTGTCTAAACTTTACACACAAAAGGTCTAATCCAGTAAACACAATCTTATTAGCTTATATAGATTAGACATCATTTAAATTCTGAGCTAAACTGCATAAAGTCAACTGATTAATTAAATGTGTGTGATTATGTGTGTGTGTGTGTGTGTGTGTGTGTGTGTGTGTGTGTGTGATTATTCCAGAGTGGATTAGATAGGCCGACAGTTCCGGACCCTTCTTTTCAGCACGTCTCGCAGAATCTAAGTCTGGTTCTGCAACGCTTCGACCTTCTGATCTCCAGAAAACTGGAATTGCTTTTTAGTGAAATGGCGAAAGAGTGCGAGACAAATACAGCCACTTAAAAACCACAGGTGTGGCATCAGGGACAGGAGAACAGAAGGTCAGACACTTGATAGGACGCCTACTGAGGGTTCGTAGAAATATGGAGACAGAGCGCCATCTGCTGCTGAAAGATTCCACCACTTCCTCTTGCACTCATGGAGTCCAGACGGACATTAGAAGGACGCGGCGAAGACTACAGATGGACGTGCTAAACGCTTTCATCTTCTTCTGGACCTTAAATATAGAATGTGAAATGAAAAACATTATTTTTATACAGAGAGTTTTTATTTTCCTTAATGTCATTAATGCACTCCTTTGTAATAACATGACTCCATTCACACTTTACTACAAGATTTAATTTTTTTTTTCCCCTGCTCTGACTATTTAAGTGTATTTTTGCATTTCTCTTCTGCTCGTGTTCCTAATTTTATAAATTTAATGTGAAAAGTTAACAATAGGTCAAGTTTAATTTTATAGGAATAGTTCAGCCAAAAATACCTCCAAACATGACCATAAATGCAGCTTGGCTTGTTGTCAGAAGTTTCCTTCTTTATTTTTGTACAGGTTAGAGCAGCTAACGAGTAACAGAAGCTTAGAGCCACTGCTTTAGCATTGTGTACTAAATCTGCATGTTACGTCATTAAGACATTTTGTCTCATTTTCATAAAGTAGCTAAATAAGTTTGGACAATTTTGGTTGAACTGTTATACACATTGTGAAGTAGGTTTTCTGTGTGAAATTGTGTAAATAATAACCCTTCTGTCTACTATTCAGAAACTGTAGCACTTAATGCTAATATTAATATTCCCTGGAGCATTAAACCCAAATAATAAAAATGTATACATTTTTTAGTGGTGCTAAATTAATGGTTTATCATTTTATAAATAAGCTCATGACCTACAGTGCAGACTGCAGACACGTCAGATAAGTTTCGCAGAGTTTCGCTAAAGTAATAGCGCCGAGTCATTTGCAAATGGCTGCCGATCGCTACGTCGATCCGCCTGATGGGAACGGATTAAAGCTAATGTTTCGGGTCGTTTGTGCTTTTCGTTTTTGTTGTTCCTGCATTTCAGTTTTGATGTAAAAACTCTGAAAAATGTCAGTGTTTGGAGGAAAGACTGCAAGTTGCTATGAAATGGAAGTTTTCAAAAGTTTCTGTTCATGTCCGTAAACAAACGGCTATAATTTGTCCGCTTCCGTTTTTCAGTTTACAGCTATTTAAATATTTAAATACTTAAAACAATACACTTTTGCACTATGACTTATTTTACAATTATTTTCCAACAATGTATTGTACAATTTTGCATATGTTATGCTGTGCAAATCCAAAAACTACAAAAAAGTGGATATTCCAGACAAGATGGCGGCTCCGCCCCCTGAAATACGACAAATTTTATGCGTGACGTCATTACGTCATGACGTTTAGATTCCGCTACAATTCAACACAATACTACTACTACTAATAATAATAATTATTATTATTATTATTTTTTTTGTTTGTTTTATGCGCAGCCTACGTGATCACGTGACCTCGTCTTCCTGACGCGCGGCGTCGCCATGCACCCGTGCTCTGGAAATCCAAAACCCCCACAAGGTTATGAAACGGGCGCCATTTTGGCTCAAGTGCGTATCACTGCGTGGGGATTCCGCGCTGCTCCTGGGTACAGCGCAGAGCCACAATGGCGGAGTTTGGCGCTGCAGTTCACAGTAACCTTCCCTAGTAGAAAGCTTGTGGGAGGGATATCACGACATATTACGCGCAAATACTTTTTTCTTTCTGACTTCTGCGGGAGACTGATATGGTCTGTGTGTCAGGACTATTTTGAAAATGTCACAGAAACGCTGATTTTTCCTGGAATGTTATTAAAACCAGTTTCCTAGTGGTGAAAGATGGGAATCCTGACGGTGAGTGTTTATTTATTTATTTTTTTTTTTTAACAAGCTGCACGCGGAAATGTTATATTTCTTTTATAGCACATGGTTGCAAAGCTTATAAATTCATATATGATATAAAACAATATATTATACTATGCTGTCAAACATAGTACTGCACTTATGGACCAGTTTTACAGCCAAAGTTAATTATTTATTGTTTTGCTAGCACTGGCTATTGCTAACTCGCTCCAGTACAACACTACGGTTACTAGCATGCAGCGCAAAATGTTTACATTCTCTTTATTTTCATATAAAATTATGATTTGTATCGGGCCCACGGGTTAAAAGCAGCATTTCATGTCCTATCAGTTAGCTAGAAGTTATAGAAATGTCAATGTGGATGTGAGTTTTTAAATATCGTTTCTGTTTAACGTGTAGGGATCCAGGGGTTGGACGATACGATACTGTCAAAAATATGTCGCGATACTTCGAGAAGTTTTTTTCACGATATGTCTCATGATATCAAGTTTTGCAAGTTGAAGTTGTAAGTTAAGCTTAGAACATAAACAATATACAAGAAAAACAGCAACATGGCATAAAGTACATAAAACATTTCTTAAACCAAGGTATACAGTTATATATACATTTAATATACATATATACATACACGATATATAACGTTTACGACGTGCGATAACGTGTGTTTTCCACATCGGATTATACGATGAAGTTCCTCTAGCGAAAGACTTTGGATTAAAGCGTGATCCGTACAGAAAACAGCTTTGATTTTTATACTTTTATCCAAATTTATTTAGATTTGTTTTTAAAAAAAGTTTCTTTTTTTTTTTTTGCACAAAAAAAATCTCCATGCATTTGTCTATAGTCTTCATACTAAAGATGTGTGTGCGTCCTCATTCCCACAGCTGAGGAAGTGGAAGTTTATTTTTTTATTCCTCGAAGACGGAGGCAGTGAAACTGCGCTTCCTGTCAATGCTCCTAAATTTCACTGGGTAATGAACAATAACAGGAAGTGAGGTCATATCGGATGGTGGGTCGTTGCACTCCAGTCGCCGTGCACAGATATTCATCCCAAAGAATATGATATTTTCCTGAAAATTGCGTTCTTTTCCAGCTTGTGCTGGCACTCATCAGGATATCTGGGAATTTCTCTTGGCTTTAAAGGAACATTTTGGTAAACATCATACACCGTGATTCCTTCTTTCCAAATTGAGTTAAATGCTGCAGAGATCCTGTAGGCTGAAAGTGGTTTGGCCCAAAAGTGCAACCCAGCATAAATGGTTTGTTCTGCCCAGAGTGAATAGTTAGAATATGTCCCTGGTATGAAATGGTTTGGCCCAACAGTGTACCCTCTTTGTGAATGGTTTGGCCCAACAACGTACCCACTTTGTGAATGGTTTGGCCCAACAGTGTACCCTCTTTGTGAATGGTTTGGCCCAACAGTGTACCCTCTTTGTGAATGGTTTGGCCCAACAG